>BJKM01001551.1:0-26553 GCA_015082035.1 Chaenogobius annularis | reverse complement strand
AGTGCGCCGTTAGCATGCTAGTTGTCGTTAGCTTTACCGTGGCGTGACTTAGTTTGTCGTGAAAAGCGCTGATAAACTCGTGCCGTGACTCAGAATGTGTGAGGAAAGTGAGCGACGACTTTTAACAGTTTTACGATGAACTCGGTTTGTTTTTTACAGTTTTAAGACGGTAAAAATCCCTTGAGTAAATCAGTGCCTTTAATGTCGTGCGCGGTGATTGGCAAATATATCGATATCGGCCGGATATATTGGAAATCTTTATAATTTGGCGCTGGTTTTATTATGTTTCAATTACATTTATTTGTTCCTACAAGTAAAAACAGATATAAAAGTCATAATGAAGCTGAAAATACGTCCAAAAAATACTTTATATCCCAGAAAAATAAAAATTTTGGTATGTTTTTACAGAAACTTTACTAAAAGTGATAATGTTATTGGTAAATAATCCATTTTGATCCGTTCCTGATCAATCCAGCGACAAAATGGATCTGGTCTTTGGAAGTGACATTTTGATTTTCCTTTGGAGATCTCTCATGAACCGCCACATTTTACCACATCGCCCGCTGCCGAATCGCGTCTTTCTTGCCCGCCGTGTTTCACAGGAATTAGATCCACCGAAATATAAAAAATAACAGATGACGTTAGCTCCGTTAAAAAAAGAAGAAGAAGAAAAGACGAAGAAGACGAAAAAAAACAGGTCTTTGCCAAATTCTCCTGAATATTTCACGACTTGGCGACAGAATCTCGTCAGCGCCGGACTAAATTTGGCCCTGGTTGTCAGGATCGGCTGCGCGTTCTGGACGTTCAATGCAGCCCGCGGCAACACTCACACACACACACACACACACACACACACACACACTGACGCACACTCTGACACACACACGCACACACGTAGCAGATGAAGTGCGTTATTGTCTCGTATCTCTTCTTTCCCTCGTCGCTTCCCGTTGAGGATAGAGCTGTCTTTAGCCCTTGTGGACAGGTGAGCCAATTACCCAGCGTCCCTTGCTCCCGGGCGCCTCCTCTATCTCTTCATCTCCTACCTCGTTTCCTACCTCAGCCTCGCGCTCGTCTCTTGTCTCTAGCTTCTCCTCTCTCTCTCTCTCTCTCTCGTCCCTCACTTGTCTCCTCTCTCGTCTCCTCACTCGTCTCTCTCGCTCGTCTCCTCGCTCGTCTCTTCTCTCGTCTCCTCCTGCCTTCGTCTCCCTCTCTCTTGTCTCCTACCTCCTGGCCTGTCGTCTCTAGCTCGTCTCCTTGTCTCCTACCTCCTGGCCTGTTGTCTCCTAGCTCGTCTCTCGTCTCCTACCTCCGCCTTCTCCTAGCTCTCTCCTTGCTCCATCCTCCTGCCTGTCTCTCCTAGTCGTCTGTCTCCACCTCCTTGCCTCGTCTCTCCTATCGTCTCCTGTCTCCTACCTCCTTGCCTTCTTGCCTGTCGTCTTCTCCTAGCTCGTCTCCTCCGTTGTCTCCTTTTCCTTTGTCTGTCCTAACCTCGTCTCCTGGCCTCTACCTCTGCCTTCGCTCCTAGCTGTCTCCTTCTCCTGGCCTGTCATCTCCTAGCTCGTCTCCTGTCTCCTACCTCCTGGCCTTCGTCTCCTAGCTCGTTCCTTGTCTCCTACCTCCTGGCCTGTCGTGGCCTTGTTCGCGCTCTCTAATTGTGCCCGGGCGCTCGGTGTTGCCGCTGTGCCCGTGTCAGCTCGTCTCCTGCAGTGAGGTGACTTATTGGTGTTTCTGTCTCTCTTTCTCCTCCTTCTTTTTCTCTTGCCTGTCTCTTACTCCCCCCTCTCTGCTCTGTCGTTCTTACTCCCCCTCTCTGCTCTGTCGTTGCCTCTCTTTCTTTTCTCCCCTCTCTCTTTGCTCTGTCGTTCTTACCCCCCTCTCTCTTTCTCTTCTTACTCCCCCTCTCTCTGCTCTGTCGTTCTTACTCCCCCTCTCTCTGCTCTGTCGTTCTTATCCCCTCTCTCTCTCTGCTCTGTCTTCTTACTCCCCTCTCTCTCTCTGCTCTGCTTCTTACTCCCCTCTCTCTCCTGTCGTCTTACTCTTCGTCTCTCCCCTCTCTCTCCCCTTCTCTCTCCTCTCCTCTCCTCTCTCCTCTCTCTCCTCTCTCTCTCTCCTCTCTCTCTCTTCCTCTCTCTCCCTCTCTCTCTCCCTCTCTCTCTCTCTCTCTCTCTCTCCTCTCTCTCCTCTCCTCCTCTCTCTCTCTCTCTCTCTCCTCTCTCTCCCTCCTCTCTCTCTCTCCTCTCTCTCTCTCTCTCTCCTCTCTCTCTCTCTCTCTCCCCTCTCTCTCTCTCCTCTCTCCTTCTCCTCTCTCTCTCTCTCTCTCTCTCTCTCTCTCCTCCTCTCTCTCTCACTCTCCCTCTCTCTCTCCTCTCTCTCTCCCCTCTCTCTCTCTCTCTCTCCTCTCTCTCCTCGCTCCCCCTCTCTCTCCTCTCTCTCCTCTCTCTCCTCGCTCCCCTCTCCCTCTCTCTCTTGTTGGACTTGTTGATGTTTCCTGTGTCACAGTGGGTCAATGCTAAATGCAAATGCTAATTGGCTGCTGTCGCGACATCAGACAGACTCAGCAGTGTTTGTACAGTTCTACAAACACTCTTCCTTTCAAAAGGCAGACTAAATGGCGTGTTTGGTGTTTGTTCAGTCGCTCTAAAAAAGCTAGTTTGACTCAATAACGATCAATCAGAAAACCGTTTGAAGAGAATACGACACGGGACACGTTCAAACCCACTTGTAGCGTAGCCTGGTGTAATAGTCGAATATGTATAGGTTATTTGGTCCGGGAGCGACACGGAACGAGCGAAATGAAAGATGCTGCGATTTTCGTCGAATCGATCTGGTTTCTGCACAATGTAGAGGATAATGTCATGTTTTTGAAAGAGTGAAACAAACGCATCAGTCTGACGTGAGCACTTTTCCAGACACTTCCCAGTTTTTTTGCATTATTCATTCACTCAGTTGTACCATAGAAATATAACAGGACTTTCCACTTGGAGGTGTGGCTTTAGACGTTTAGTCGATGGTGTTTCAATCTTAAATGGTGTTTAAAAATTAGCATTATTAGACTAATTATTTTGTTTAGATTCCAAGTATTTCTACGTGGGAGCAAAAATGAGACAACATAGAGCGAGTTAGCTGAAGATTTGGGTCCGATTTAGTCAATTTTTTACATATACTCAGTTTTTCCTTGTCGTTTTCTGTAAAAATGTTTTTGTTTTTGCCGGTTTAGTGTCGCGAGTGCCGTTTGGCGTCAGATAAACGATTGCGCGCGTTTAAATAGATGATCTCTTACGAACGCTTGTTCTAACACTGTTTGAACCCGAGTGGAGCCGAGGAACCGGGCCGCTCGCAGAACCGCTCCGGAAGCGTTGGTCCGTCTCGCCGCAGACCGTTCTCGTGACTCTGAACGGGGGCCAAACCACTGCGTCCGAACGGTTCTGTCGGACGGTTCTGTCGGACGATCGTCACCGTGGCGATGACTCCGCGTCCGTCCCGTCAGTCGAGCCGCTCCCGTCGCATGACATCACCTCGTTTTACAGGAACGTGTCGGAGCCGCTGCTGACTTCTCGAGGAACACCAGCGTCAACCAATCCATTTAAAGCACTTTGAGCCATTAAAAGAAGGATAAATACAAGGATAATTGACATTTTTCGGTTTTATTCTGCCACAATAATGAGTGATTTAGATTTGGAGAGAAGCAATTTTCAGTTCAAACGCATTTTTACTGTTTTGGAAAAGGCTTAATTATTGCGCGTCTGAACTGGAAACCGAGTCCCGCGAATGTCGACTCATCGCTCAATAAATTTACTCACTAATGCTTTATTGTTCGTACCATTATTTGCGCTCTCTGTGCCGGAAAACAAAACTTTCAATAAAAATAATAATGACTGTTACGGTTAAGGTCAGAGCGAGGGTCAGAGCGAGGGTCAGAGCGAGGGTCAGAGGTCAGAGGGACGGACGTGTTTGTGTATCTGCTTTACAAACGGCTCGTAACTCTGTAATCAGGCCGACCTCCGACCTCCGCGTCGCGGCGTGATGATCCCAGTCCAGCCTTCGCGATGTGGTTTGAATCTGTTCTAGATCCGATTATTATTCCGTTCTACAAGTCGAGTCCTGATTTCGAAAAGGTTTGTCAAAGCGTGAACATAAAGAAACGGCACAGTTTAGAGGCGTATTGTTTTTACCCGGTGTTCGCTGCGGTCGCTCAGCTCTCAGTCAGCTCGCTCAGTCGCTCAGTCGCTCAGTCGCTCTCAGTCTCTCAGTCTCTCAGTCTCTCAGTCGCTCAGTCGCTCAGTCTCAGTCGCTCAGTCGTCTCAGTCTCTCAGCTCAGTCTCTCAGTCTCAGTCCTCAGTCGCTCAGTCTCAGTCTCTCAGTCGCAGTCTCTCAGTCTCAGTCTCTCAGTCGTTCAGTCAGCTCTCAGTCGCTCAGTCGCTCAGTCTCTCAGTCTCTCAGTCTCTCAGTCGCTCAGTCTCTCAGTCTCTCAGTCGCTCAGTCGCTCAGTCTCTCAGTCTCAGTCTCAGTCTCTCAGTCTCAGTTCAGTCTCAGTCTCGCTCAGTCTCTCAGTCTCTCAGTCTCAGCTCAGTCTCTCAGTCGCTCAGTCGCTCAGTCAGTCGCTCAGTCGCTCTCAGTCTCTCTGTCTCTCAGTCTCTCAGTTGCTCAGTCTCTCAGTCTCTCAGTCTCTCAGTCGTCAGTCTCAGTCGCTCAGTCGCTCAGTCTCTCAGTCGCTCAGTCTCTCAGTCTCTCAGTCTCTCAGTCTCAGTCTCAGTCTCAGTCGCTCAGTCTCTCAGTCTCTCATGTCTCAGTCTCTCTCTCAGTCTCTCAGTCGCTCAGTCTCTCAGTCTCTCAGTCTCTCTCAGTCTCTCAGTCGCTCAGTCTCTCAGTCTCTCAGTCTCTCAGTCTCTCAGCTCTCGCTTCAGTCTCTCATCAGTCTCTCAGTCTCTCAGTCTCTCAGTCAGTCGCTCAGTCTCTCAGTCTCTCAGTCTCTCAGCTCAGTCGCTCGCTCTGTCTCTCTGTCTCTCAGTCTCTCAGTCTCTCAGTCTCTCAGTCGTCTCAGTCGTCAGTCTCTCAGTCAGCTCAGTCTCTCAGCTGCTCAGTCGTCTCTCAGTCTCTCAGTCTCTCAGTCTCTCAGTCTCTCGCTCAGCTCGTCTCTCTGTCTCTCTGTCTCTCAGTCTCTCTCAGTCTCTCTCTCAGTCGTCTCTCAGTCTCAGTCTCTCAGTCTCAGTCTCTCAGCTCAGTCGCTCAGTCTCTCTCTCAGTCGCTCAGTCGCTCGGTTCGCACACCTGGTTTCCCCTGGAACCGCTCCGGCCTCCGTGTTTCGATCATCCCGTCTCGTCTGGAAAAGGTCAAAGCTAAACGAGCGCGCTCCGTAAACAGACATTAGCTGCCGCGCTACACACCGCGCTAATACGTACCCGCCCGCCCGCGCGCTAATGCGATCACGGCGGAGCGATCGTAACAGAGGGGGCGTTATATATCCTACCGGGGACATTGTGCGGTCGCAGACGTAAAGCTCCGGCTCTGGCATTTAGCCGCCGTTGTCTTTTATAAGCTCGGTAAATCTGACGCCGCGAGATGAAGAGATGTGAACGCGCTCAGTTTGTCATCCAAATGTCAGCAGCTCCAACGCCATTTGTGAGCGGTTTACATCCTGTTATTTCTAGAACTTTTTTTCTTTAGTTTAGTTTAGTTCATGATGGAAGCTCGCGTGTCGTAGATTACTCTCTGTGTCGCGCTCCGTGTTTAATTAAAAATACATATATTTGCTTGTTTTTTCATCATTTGTTCGCCCAAAGTTTAGTGAGGCACTTTAAATGAGGCTCTGAACATCACTGTCGCGACATCACATTGTGTTTGTTGTGGTGAAAAAGTTGCAGTATAAGGGGCCGGTTCAGCACGAAGCCGGGGGGATTTTGAATGAGAAAAAACACCCGAAACATCTCCAAAAGTGACACCATGAATGAATGAATGAATGAATGAATTTACGTTTAAATCTTCCTCATTTCGTAACCTTTTCATCCTGTTTCTCTTTTGTCCCGGTGTTTTCTCCCGCCTAAAACCCGCCGCCGCCGCCGACACAAAAGGACCAGGATGTGCAGACTTAACCTTAATGACACGTGAATGATGGTGATTGCGTCTCCACGGCGATCATTTGAAAAAGCATTGTGTTTGTGTGAGTTTGACGAATGTCCCGTCACGTTAACGAATCGATGCCGCGGAAAATTGAGATAAATCATTTCACTGCAGAAGATCGGACTGAAACGATTAGACAAACGAGCGAGAAGATGAAGAGGAAAAGAGGAGGAGGAGGAGGAGGAGGAGGACTTTGGGAGGACTTTAACAGGACTTTGACTTTAAAACAGGACTTTAACAGGACTTTAACTGGAGTTTAACTGGAGTTTAGCAGGACTTTAACAAGACTAATAGTACTTTAACAGGACTTTAACTTAAGTTTAACAGGATTTTAACAGGACTTTAACAGGACTTTAACTTTAACTGGAGTTTTAACAGGACTTTAACTGGAGTTTAACAGGACTTTAACTGGAGTTTAACAGAGGACTTTAACAGGACTTTAAACAGGACTTTAACAGGACTTTAACAGGACTTTAACTGGAGTTTAACAGGACTTTAACAGGACTTTAACAGGACTTTAACAGGATTTTAACAGGACTTTAACTGGAGTTTAACAGGACTTTAACAGGACTTTAACAGGACTTTACCAGGACTTCAGCAGGACTTTAACTGGAGTTTAACAGGACTTCAACAGGACTTCAACAGGACTTTAACAGGACTTTAACAGGACTTTAACAGGATTTTAACAGGAGTTTAACAGGATTTTAACTGGAGTTTAACTGAAGTTTAACAGGATTTTAACAGGACTTTAACAGGATTTTAACTGGAGTTTAACAGGATTTTAACAGGATCTGAACCAGGACTTTAACACAGGATTTTAAAAGGATTTTAACTGGAGTTTAAAAGGATTTTAATAGGACTTTAAGAGGACTTTAACAAGATTTGAACTGGAGTTTAACAGGATTTAAACAGGATCTGAACCAGAAGTGTACCAGGACTAAAAAGACCACATCTGAGCCAGGACTTCAGGATCTGAATACAAGGTCAAAACCAGGACTAAACCAGGTGTAAACCAGGTCTTGGCCCATATTCCCTTGTGATCTTCTGCTTCCCTGCTCTGAAGCTGCTGCTGCTCTTCTCCACATTGACATGCAGCAGGAGCGCAGCATTAGAATATCTTTGAAGACTTCTCAGGAGGAAGTGGCTCCAGGACGAGGGGGAAACCAAATGACTTTAAAGTTTACTCATCATTTCAGGAGCGCGAACCCACACGCGGCGTTTAAAGCGGAGAAGTGTTTGTGTGACACGGTTTTCACAGGCTCGTCACGTCTGCCAAGTAAATAACCGGGTTTTAAATGCACGAGTGTTTGGCCTGATTTCACTGGTTCGACTGAAGTAAACGCGAACGTTAAATTAGAAAATGAGCCACGTGGAGTGAAAGCGACTGCTGCTCCGGGGACGTTTAAAGGGTCTTTTCTGTTTTACGGAGCATCTCACCCTTTTCTAATGTACTCTCCTCCACAAAAACAACATCAAATTGTGTTCCAAAAGCGCTCCTCTGTGTTTTTTGAAGTGAGCGCACCTTCATCGGACTCGTTCGGCTCACAGCAGCGCTCAAACAAAGACTGAATAGGTTTCCGTGGCCTCTCTTTCACGCTCGCTCGCAGCAAATACGGCCGAAAAATGTGACGTTTCTTAAGTCAAAGTCGACACGTCTCGCCAGAAACGTTCAAGAGTTCAGTTTCAGGTGATTTGACGTTTAAAGAAAGTGTTCAAAGTTCACTCTCAAACATGAACTGGAAACACGACCCAAACTGGACCCCAAACCCAACTGGACCCCAAACTGGCAACCCAACTGGACCCCAACTGGACACCTGGAAACTGGACCCCACCCAACTGGACAACCCAACTGGACCCAAACTGGACTGACCCAAACTGGACCCCTGGACCCAACTGGACCCCAACGGACCCCCCAAACTGGACCCCAACTGGACTGGACCAAACTGGACCCCAACTGGACCCCAACTGGACCCCAACTGGAACCCAACTGGACCCAACTGGACCCAAACCCAAACTGGACCCCAAACTGGACACAACAAAACTGGACCCCAACTGGACCCCAACTGGACCCCAAACTGGACCCAAACTGGTCCCAAACTGGACCCAAACTGGACCCAACCCAAACTGGACCCAAACTGGTCCCAAACTGGTCCCAAACTGGACCCCAACACGCTGTACACACACTGTAACAATATTTTGGCAAAATATATATTTCGCGCACAATATTCCCAACACTGTTTAAATAAATTGCGTTATTGCTATAAAATGCTGATGGATTAGATTTTGTGAGAAATAACACACACATAGTTTTACCAGCAGCTTCGCAAGACTGCCCAGCCACAACTGAACCAGAATTAAACCAGGACTAGACCAGGCTCAACCAGGTCTGAACCAGGACTAACCCAGAACCAAAACAGGTCTAAAGCAGAAATAATCAAGGACTAAACCAAGGCCAAACCAGGTCTAAACTAGTGCTAACCCAGAATTAAACCAATAAATGGGGATGTGGGCCGGACCATATCGCTTGGAGGGCCTGATTTGGCCCCCAGGCCTTACGTTGACTCACGTTGACAACATTTTGCCGTTTCATTTCAAGCTCGTAAATCTGCCTCTGCTGGTCATTAAAATACTGTCCCATTATAAAGTGCCAGATCGTGTGAACGAACATAAACGAGAAACTAATTTAATTCCATTTGTTTGACGCGAATAATCTCTTGACTGAGCGTTGATCTTCGTCAAGGGGAAAATGGCAATTGTCCTTCTATTGAAATGCATTGGGTTTAATGGGTAAATAATGAACAAATGGCACGGCCCCCCTCCTCTCCTCTCGGCGGGGAGGTCGTGGGTTCGACTCCCGGGGGAGCGCCGCGCGTCCTCGTGTCTCTCCCGCTCGTGACGGACCGGATAATGAGCGCGCCGCCACGGAGTCGCGCGGCGCCGGGACCATAAATCGCTCCGTCGTTTTTCAGAGGACTTGGCAGCGCTCTCGTCTCGGCATCTGCTCGCCGTCGTGCGCGGAGATGCTCGGGCAGAAGAAGAAGAACAGGAAGAAGAAGAAGAGGAGCGCTGGTTTGATGGGGAATTAGGGCTGTTGCCGTAGCGATTAACAACTTAAAACTATTTAAAAAGTCCTCGAATTGTGGTATAAAAATAGAGCTGAATCCAAACATGGAGAGCGGAAGAGAAAGATAGAAAGGACCTGAAAGAGAGAGGAATGGGAGGAAAGACACGAGATGGCGTTGCCCCAGGAGGACACTAACAGTCCTGTCCTACACTCCAAACCACATTTAGTCTCTCTCTTTTTGCTTTACAAGTTTCTGAAGTCCTTCGTCCTGTCTTGGTTGACTTTCCTGTCCTAGTTCCTGACAGTCTGTCATTTAGTCCTTTTAGTCCGTCCTATTACATGTCCTGTAAATATAGTCCTTTATGTGCTGGTCCTGTCAGTCCTGACCTAGTCCTGTAGTCCTGTCCCTGTCTAGTCCTGTCCTGTCCTAGTCCTGTCCTAGTCCTGTCCTTAGTCCTGTCCTGTCTTAGTCCTAGTCCCTAGTCCGTCTAGTCCTGTCTTAGTCCTGTCCTAGTCCTGTCTGGTCAGTCATGTCTTAGTCCTGTCTTAGTCCTGGTCAGTTCTTGTCACTCTTCTCTTCACATCTGCTTGTGTCCCTCTCCGTCCCTCTTCGTCCCTCTTCGTCCCTCCCATCCCTCTCCGTCCCTCTTCGTCCCTCTTGCTCCCTCTTAGTCCCTCTCCGTCCCTCTTAGTCCCTCTTTCGTCCTTCTCCGTCCCTCTTCGTCCCTCTCCGTCCTCTCTGTCCCTCTTTCGTCCTTCCTCTCCGTCCCTCTTCGTCCCTCTCCGTCCCTCTCCGTCCCTCTTCGTCCTCTCCGCCCTTCGTCCCTCTTCGTCCCTCTCCGTCCCTCTCTCCGTCCCTCTCTGTCCCCTCTTCGTCCCTCCCTCTTAGTCCTCTCCCTCTCCGTCCCTCTTCGTCCCTCTCCGTCCCTCTTCGTCCCTCTTCGTCCCTCTCAGTCCTCTCTGTCCTCTTCGTCCCTCCCTCTTAGTCCCTCTCCCTCTCCGTCCCTCTTCGTCCCTCTCCGTCCCTCTCCGTCCCTCTTCGTCCCTCTCGTCCCTCTTCCTCTCCGTCCCTCTTCATCCCTCTCCGTCCCTCTCTGTCCCTCTTCGTCCCTCTCCGTCCCTCTCTGTCCCTCTAAGTCCCTCTCCTTCTCCGTCCCTCTCCGTCCCTCTCTGTCCCTCTTCGTCCTCTCCGTCCCTCTCTGTCCCTCTCTGTCCCTCTTCGTCCCTCTCCGTCCCTCTCTGTCCCTCTTAGTCCCTCTCCCTCTCCGTCCCTCTTCCTCTCCGTCCTTCTCCGTCCCTCTCCGTCCCTCTTCCTCTCCGTCCCTCTCCGTCCCTGTTCGTCCATCTCCGTCCCTCTCCGTCCTCTCCGTCCCTCTTCGTCCCTCTTCGTCCCTCTTCGTCCCCTTTTCGTCCCCGTTAGCCTCTGCACTGTTTGCAGACCGCTCTATTTGGCGATGATGGAGCGCTTCCTGTCATTATTATGAATTAGCTTCACCGCGGCGTTTGTAGAAACACACACAGTACACACACACACACACACAGTACACACACACACACACACACACAGAGTACACACACACACACATACACGGAGTACACACACACGCAGGGTACACACACACCAGAGACGTGCCCCATACATCACACCGAGGCCCCGCACGGACAGCAGCCAGATGTCATTGATCTCAGTCACACTACAAGAGGACAGAGGGGACACAGACCAGGGCAGGGTCTAGGACTGGGTCTAGGACTGGGTCTAGGACTGGGTCTAGGACTGGGTCTAGGACTGGGCTCTCGGACCAGGGAGCAGGAGGGTCAGAGAGAGCAACAGAAATGGCACAGTGTGTGGGACCGGTTGTGTGTACGAAGGCTCAAATATGAACCGAACCCTCTTCGTTCTAAAGGCTGGCATCGTTCCTAAACATTAGCTCCAGCTCGTGTCCCGTGACGACAGCAGAGGGGGCCCCGGCGTCGTGTCCCCGCGACGACAGCAGAGGGGGCCCCGGCGTCGTGTCCCCGATACGACAGCAGAGGGGCCCCGGCGTCGTCCAAGGGCCAAGGCGCAAGCTGAAGGCGAGACTTTTCACCTCAGGCTTTCAGAGCGTTGCCACGGAGACGGGCTCATCCAAACGTACCGAAATCCCTCAGAGCGGAGGACGTTCATGAGAAACACGGCGATGACACACGGACAAGGGGGAGGCGCAAGGACGAGGGGGAGCACGAGGAGAGGGCGAGACGAGGGGAGGCGCAAGACGAGGAGGAGGCACGAGGAGGAGCGCAAGGAGAGGGGGAGGCGCAAGGAGGAGGCGCGCGCGAGGACGAGGCGGGAGGCGCAAGGACGAGGAGGAGGCAACGAGGAGGAGGCGCGGGACGAGGGGGAGGGACGAGGGACGAGGAGGAGGCACGAAGGAGGAGGCGAAGGACGAGGGGGAGGCGCGAGGAGGAGGCGGAGGAGGAGGAGGCGCGAGAGGGGGCGCGAAGGACGAGGGGGGCGAGGGGGAGGCCGAAAAGGGGGAGGAGGGAGGAGGGAGGAGGCGCGAGAGACGAGGGGGAGGGAGGAGGCGCAGGAGGCGAGGACGAGGGGAGGAGGAGGAGGCGCGAGGGAGCGAGAGGGGCGAGGAGGAGGGAGGAGGAGGCGCGAGGAGGAGGCGCGAGGACGAGGGGGAGGCGAGGAGGACGGAGGGGGGGGCGCGAGGAAAGGGCGAGGGGGTTTCGAGGAGGGCGCGAGGGATGAGGAGGCGCGAGGAGAGGAGGGCGCGAGGAGGAGGCGAGGAGGACGAGGAGGAGCGCGCAGGAGGGCGAGGACGAGCTGAGGACGAATGCAAGACACGTCGTCTTCTGTGACGTAAGAAGATCGGCCAAAATCAAGTTTGTTTCAGTGTCGGATATGGGACTAAAACGGCTTAAAGAATAGAAACAGGTCCATTGACTTCCTGTTCAAAAACGGATAAGCTCCGCCCTTCATAGTGATAAGTTCCCCTCTTCACAGTAACATGCAGCAGATTGCCATTTATTTATTCATTTGTTATGGATTATTTAAGTATTTATTTATGTATTTTTTATTTAATTATTTTTAAATTTCATTTATTTCATTTATTTCATTTATTTCATTTATTTCATGTATAAAGTGGTTACGTGACATTTCAGAAATTCGCACGTGTCACTCGGACTCGACTTGAGTAACGGGGATGTGGGCGGGGATAGGGGGCAGGTGAAAACAGGACTTTAGTCAGCACTTGATGCCCTGCGTGGACCAATAGGATCGCTCTGTGATGGACTGGTCAGCTGGTACAGTCTGTGTTGCGTTCGTCAACACACACATGCGTGGCCTGTTTACGGACGACGCGTCGTTCAATACCGTCAATGGCGGCGTTTTTTCGTGTTCACTTGTGGCACAACATATTGACCTACTGACCTCATCACGGCAGAATTCACGCTTTTCACACTAGCTCAACTTTTCTGTGTGTAGTGTGTTATATTCCATCGTGCCGCGGAAAGATGATAAAGTTTACACTTTCTGTTGAGGTCGCGCGTGATACGACTCTCCTCGGGCAATGTCAACCGCCGGTTAATGACTTCCGCTAAAACGCTGTTGTTTGTGTCGAACGTTTTCCCACAAAGTTCTGGCCAAAGAACCCGGGCGAGGTCGGCGCGAGGTCGGCCCGTTTCCGGCTCGTTCCGGCAGAGGACGCGCTGAAGGTGGCGCTCTCTGACACTTCATGTTTAGTTAACGTCGCGGCGGCTTTGTTTAGTCTGAGCGACTCGGTGGATAGAACGTTAGCTGCGTGTGGCGGTGCGAGCGGCGTCTAGAACCGGTCTCCGTGGAACATGTGACCGCGGCTGGACAAAAACACGCGCATTTTCATATTTCATGTACACAATATTCCCGCCGCGGTTAGGCAGCGCTACAATGCCTTCAGCAATTCCTTCAGCAAACTTCACTAATCTGCACAACATGAATGATCTCACGTTGCATTCAGAAAAGTCTCAGAAATATGTACGAAAATCAACAAAATATAAGCATTTTGTGTGTGATTTTTGGTCATTTCTTGTTCTTGTGGAATGTGTTTGTCCGTCATGCAGCTACTGTTTTAAGCCTTATCCAAACTCTCCTTCCGCCCGCTCTAACTGACGAACGCGCTGTATAAATGCGCGCGCCTCTTCACGTATTTGAACGTTCCCAAATGGATCCTGGCGATGCGTTCAGTGGCTCGCTCTGACCCGCCGCATCAGCGCTCTTCTCTGCGCTTTAAAACAAACTTCATGATCAACTCAAAAAAGGCTTCCACTGTAACTTCAGGCGCGTTGCCCGGGAGACGACGTTTAGACGACGAAGCTCACAATATTTCGGCAGACCCCGAGACCCCGGGAAAGCTGAGCGCTCCCGGACTCTTCTGAAGGTGCAAAGTTGAACCGTTTCTGAAACTTCTGGACGGTTTGTGTTGTTGTCGGACACAGTTCTGGGCCGTTTAAAGACTCGACAGGGAAGTCAGAGGTCTGGCGTGTTTGAACAGAACTTCTCCCGACTTGAAGATCCCGTCGGCGCTCTGATGTCGAGCGCTCTCGAGGCCGCGTTCCGTTGCTCCTGCGTCGTTCCGCAGATGTTGCTGGAACAATGCAAATGTATCTGTTCGAGTGTTAATGTCTTTTCCAGTGGAGAAGGCGCGTGTCTCGGGGTTGGTCCTGAACGCCTCACACTTTTCACCTCGCGCACGTGAATACCTTTGGGACATACTTTTGGCAGCTGGAAAAAGGGCCGTCACAAGGAAATTGCACCCACGATCAAGGACTGGGCGGAGACTAGAACTGACATCTGGACAAATCACACATGGACTCGACTGCAAATGAAACATGAATGAGGCAAAATGGGACTCGTATCATGGACCTTGAGAGCCTTCACCTTTGTTTACTTTTCCTAAATCTGCAACTTCAGTTTGACCCAATCTGTCTTCAGTCCAGCCCTGACTTCTTTTTATTTCATTCATTTAAAAACATTATTACTTATTATTATTGTTATTTATTACTTATTATTATTGTTATTTATTTTATTTATCTTATTTATTTATTTCATTAATTTGATTTTATTGATTTTATTCTTTTGATTATTTATTAGAAGGAAAGAAACGCCCACAATGGCGAGCGTGACCGTAGTGTCTGTTATAGTGTCATAGTGTCTGTTATAGTGTCATAGTGTCTGTTATAGTGTCATAGTGTCTGTTATAGTGTCATAGTGTGGTTATAGTGTCGGTTATCGTGTCGGTCTTGGTGTCGGTCTTGGTGTCGGTCCTGATGTCGGTCCTGATGTCGGTCCTGATGTCGGTCCTGATGTCGTTCCTGGTGTCGGTCGTGGTGTCGGTCCTGGTGTCGGTCTTGGTGTCGGCCTGGTGATCGTCTTGTGTCGGTCCGGTGTCGGTCTTTGGTGTCGGTCTGGTGTCCGGTCCTGTGGGTTCCTCCTGGGTGGTCGGTGTCCTTGGTGTCGGTCCTGGTGTCGGTCCTGGTGTCGGTCTTGGTGTCGGTCCGGTGTGTCGGTCCTGGTGGCGGTCCTGGTGGGGTCCTGGTGTTCGGTCCTGGTGTCGGTCCTGGTGTCGGTCTTGGTGTCGGTCCTGGTGGTCCGGTCCTGGTGTCGGTCTTGGTGTCGGTCCTGGTGTCGGTCCTGGTGTGTCGGTCTTGGTGTCGGTTCCCTGGTGGGGTCCTGGTGTCGGTCTGGTGTCGGTCCTGGTGTCGGTCCTGGTGTCGGTCTTGGTGTCGGTCCTGGTGTCGGTCCTGGGTGTCGGTCCCAGTCCTGAATCGTCGGTGCAGCTTGTGTCTCAAGAGTTTCCATCGGAGAGTTTGGAGCGTAGAAGTTCCACTGTTCCCAGATGATAGCGTTCAGAGTTCCTCCTGTCAAGTTCAGGATCCTCTGGAGAACGTGGTCTTTCATCTTTTTCATCCGGACTTTGGTCTAGTCTCTGGTCTTGGTCAGGTCTTGGTGGTATTCCGCTGTCCCCCCCCCCCCCCCCGTGGGGCTGTTCTGACCATGTGTCCAAGAGCATCTCGTGTGTTTACTCTGTTCTTTACTCTCGTTGCGTGTTGTTTACCGTCCTGTCTGTTGTCGTTTACTCGTCTAAACACTGAACTGTCACACACTCGGTCTACAGCATCTCACTACTACTGTAAACGTGTGTACAAATACATCTAACTGCGTACAAATACATCTTGCACCTTGTGGAGGTTTGTACTTGGCTTTCGTTGACCTTGTTTGTGGTTCATATCTACAAACGGATGCTCTCTCACGGGTTTTCCCATTTTTTAAACCCCAAAGACGCGATTGTTGTCCAGCTGAGAACATTTCAAGCCGTGCGGTTGAGAAGATCGTGGAGGCTCGAAAACGAGGACGATGTGGCTCAAAAATGTCGTTATATGTTAAATCCCAGGTCCCAGGTTAAATACTAGGTCACAAATGAGAAGAACTGGTTGTCGGACAGTAGATGTTATCAGCACTTGGACTGGCCTCACTGTGCTTGATTGATTGAATATGAGATGCTAACGATGCGAGCCTCCGTCCTGTCCCGCTCCAGTTCACGTTTTGCTTGTTCTTCCCACACATTTCTGTCCCAAAACATACTCGTAGCTCATCATATCTCTCCGTGGAGATGTGGCTTTTGGCCCCCTGCAGAGCCGCGAAACCCGATCGACCGCTGAGAGGAACGAGATGAACCAAATGTCAAGAAGTTCCCGTCGCTGCCGAACAGAATGTGGACCGTTTCAAATCAAAGACACTTCAGCCTCGTGACGGCCGAGCACTGGAGTTAACGTGCGTAATATCGGCCCTCAATCAAAGGTCTCGGCGGGAGGGTTTGTCCGGGTCGGCGGCTCGTGTGTCAGAACAAAAGAGTCGTCAGGTGAACTCTGCAGAACACGACGTCAAAGCTCCTGCTGAGATGAACAAGGACCGATCCCTCAAAGTGTTTCCTCTGGATCGTCTTCATTTCATGTAAAAGTCGATGGCATGTCAGATGTCAGGATGACTTCATTCTGGGACAACGGAAACTTGTCTTGTGGACGCAGCCTCACAGAAGACGTAAAGCACAAGCGCCGTGAGTTTAGAAGGTCCTCTGATGAAGGGATCCATGGGTTTTCCCAGTCGTAGTTTAGTCGAGTCACTTCTGGATTCGTTTGGATGGAAACACACACATTTTTCAACCACAGCGTGATAAATATGAGGATCATTCTCAGTTCAACCGCCCAAAACTCTCATCTGCAGTCTGATTTTGACACGGGCCTATTGTGTGAACGTTCCTCCAAGGCCCATTGGTCTTTATTTCCTCGCACGCCCTCGATGGATGCCCGCGATCACGTCGTCTTCCACTCCATGCTTGAATCTCCTCGCTCCTCTTGACCTCCAGTTTCTACTTGGCCGCGCTCTTCTACAAATCTGTTCTCGTCTTTGTTGCCGCGCGCTCGCCGTCTCGCGTTCCTTTCGCGTCTCACCCGCCGCCTGTGTGCCCCGCCCTCCCCCCCTGCCCGCCCCACGTTTCATTTCTCCGCACCTTCGCGTCCTTTGAGCTAATTTGTTTCTTCTCCGCGTGTCCGTGTCAAAAAGTGCGCAGTCTTATAATCTTTGTTGAATGAGTGACACGCACGGAACGCCGTACTGAGCGCGGCATTATGTCATTATGCAAACTGAGGCCTTTCAATACGGAATCATTTACCCGGCCGCGAAGTGAGGCGAGCAGAGAAGGTGGGGGGGTGGGGGGGGGGAGTGGGAAGGCCCTGGTTACGGCCTTGACACGGGAACATGAAGCGAAGACGCGCGGCAGATAAAACCACAAAGAAGCCGAAGATGAGATCGTAACAAGGAGAGTCTGGCGGAGAGTGAGAGGCGTTGGGCGGCGCAGGGACCCCCGCACAGAGATCATGGGAAAGATAGACGTATGACTGCGTACATGTCATTCCCTGCGCTCTTTCGGGGGCCAGAGCCGTAAAATACCGCGTCATGCTCCGTTTTGTCGCCTTATGCACAGTCTTGGACACAAAAGGCCGCCACACAGAGAACATCAACCAGCAGAACAGAAGAGAACATGACATAGCCTTGGAATTGGACATCGGTTACGTTTCTGGTGCCAATGTGTAACTCTGCCGTCCCTGTCAAACGAATAATACCGCGCGCTGTCGTGATTTTAGTCGCTGAGTCTTCGATTGTATTGTATTCCGTCGCAGCGGCGGGAGAGCGGCTCTGAAATCCCCCGCCGTCTGATTGTTCTAACCGCGGAAATAATAGACTCAAAGATGGCGTCGTCTTTTCAGATTCTTCGCGCGGATTCCTTCCTATTCACAGAGCTGTCTGAGGCGCTTTGACGATTTAAACAGTCGGGGAGAAAAAATAAAAAAAAGGTTCATGTTTGCAAAAATAGAGACGAATCCCTATCAAATCCGACTTCTGTGGAAGCTGTAGCCCCCCGTCAGCCCAACGCCCGACAGCAGTTCAGTTTCACAAAGCAACACATTGCGCTCGGTCCATTCGCGATAGAAACTTACAAAAACGTGCAAAAGTTCCTGTTTTCGGCTGCATTTTATTGTGTGCGAACAACAACGGGGCAATAAGTTGTGTCACACCTTCATGACCTGAACGCCAGACCTTACTCGAGGCCTATAAACCCTCCCAGCGCTCGTCTGCTGAAGGTCCACAGTGTGAGGGCCATTCAACTTTATGTTCCCGAGGGCCAGAGCCTCTGGGCCGGAGGTGCGCAACACGCCGGAGGTGCGCGGGTCACGCCGGAGTGTGCGCAATTTTTTTCGTTCCGGGGTGCGATCGTGCAAGTGTAAAAATTAAAAATAATAAAAAAAATAATGAAAGGCCACATTTGTGCAAATATAGTTACAGTTTCAATATTTATAGTTCCAGTTCATTCAAAGACTGAGATTGCAATAATTTATAACTTGTGTCAAAACTTTTGAAAGCATATTTTTAAATATGACGTTCATGATGCTGGAGTCATAGTATCCTAGGTTTTTGTTCAATACAATAACGTATAGGCCCACTCAATTAAAAATCGATATACCTCTGCGACCACAAAACATATTGGAACAAGATACTCCACGAAAAGCTGAATAAAAAGGCAGCTCATGTGTACATCACTAATGTGTTTACCGTTATAGACTTTTGTATTTCTCCACAATACAGAAAATTTCTCAATATATCAATAAGTCAGCACTGCAAAAAACAATGCACTTGTTTGGAACATTTGACGCCAGTGCTTGAATAAAAGGAAAAGCATGAGACATAAGCAAACCAAGAAGAGATTTGAATAAAAATGAGACGAATGATTATGATAAGACAGTAGGACAAAGAAATAAAAGGATTGTTATTAAATTGGTCGTACGATTACCAAGGAAAATCTGATCATTCTCTATGTCTACGAAGTGTATTGGACGATGTAAGTGGCGAGAAAAGTTAGAAGCACTGTTAGCTAAACCTATACGCGGGCTCACGACCATGCGTTTCACTCATAGTGGAAAGAAGCTTGTATCCTGTAAGGCACTTGACCAATATGCTGTCCTGAGAGAAAGTTTTGTGACACTGTTGACACTACACAGGCCCTGTACGGTGAGATTATGCTCTATCTGGACCAAGCATGATGATCTTAGCTGCGCACAACTAAAAGATTTGGATTTCACTATTATTGCTCATGACTTTTGCAGATCCTAGCTGACATCTTCCAGAGACGAATTGTGCTGAATTTATAATGTCTTTCACGCAACTGATACTAGTACAGCTCAGACTCAAGTACTGTGTTCTTTGTGTTTTCTGAGTGGAAAACTGACGCTAAAAGGACTTGCTGTTGGTCTTATGGCTCGGATAGAGCGAGGCTTCTGCTCTACAGGTGATCGGCTACTGCGATTTGTATCTGAAACGCACTCTGCGGCTGTCAAGTATACTGAGGTTCTCCTTCGATACTATAAAAACGCTTAGACAAATAGAAGTCGGTACTGTTGTTGTGCGCTATGTCAGTTGTACTCGGATAGCGGCGCAGTTCATGCGCCGCCTGGGGCTTCTGATGTCAACGGGCTGTTAAGTGTTTGTGTTCGAGTTTTATGGCTCCAGTTCAATTTGCTCGACATCTCGAACAGAAAAAAGAGATTCGTCAAACACTCAAAGCGTAAATGCTAGATCTTATATTCTAATGGGCCCATGAGATTCCAACACTTGTGGATTTTGTCTATAATTGTCTCTTCTCACTCATGTCTGCAAAAGTGACAGATAACAAACAACCTTAATTTTGTATCTTCCAATATAAAGTCCTTGTGTTTATCCAAGCAATATAGGAGATCTGTCAGACAGTTGGTATATAAGTAAAAATAATATAAGAAAAGACTATGCTAATGACTTTGTGAGAGCACACCCAAACCATCGTCGCTGCGGGACGAGGGCAGAGGGGGCAGGGCGGAGAGAACATGTCATCTCACCTCAATGCTTTCATCACCATATCTGTCAGAATTCGTAATATGAAAACAATGTAAGTGTGCTCAATGTTAAATATATCTTCAGCAGCAGACATAAATATAAGTATGATTATGTTTAGTATAAACCTCTCTTGAATTTGTCTAAACTCCATTGTGAAAATGTCTTCAGATTGTTTGTAAGTAGACACACTATTATACCTAGAAAGCCATAATGAAAGATCAGTAATCTTATTGTTGGAGTTTTGAGTCCCACATAAATTCTAAAATTCTGTCTAAATTGGTTAAACTGTCATTTTGGAGAGTGCAAGACTAACCTGCAAAATTCCCTCAATATCATCAGAGATGTGGCAGTTCCTGTTGTGGGCTTTTGCTGCACAGTTTAAAATACTGATGATGTCCAGCCATCGTTCAAATCAAATGTATGCGTGTGGTCTCGCTTGAACTGAAATATGCTCTGGAAATATAATCTTCCTACATATTATATATAGCTATCAAATATTTAGATGGGTGTCTAAACTTTATTCTATAGTAGCTATTTTTGGAGAAAATTGTTAAAGAGAACACATGGCGCGTTTGTCACATCTCCCTGTTTTGAAAATCCCATATTATCTTTTGTATTTTGTTTTTTTAATCTACATCGTCACAGATGCGACTGGAATAGTTATTTCTCCACCTCTTGTCCCCACCATATATTGGAATAAGGCATTTGCACACTCAATGACTAAGTAATTGCTTGGATGTTATTTCATATAAAGTGAATCATATATCGTAAAATGTATAAGAAGAAAATATTTATAGTTTGGAGCAGTATTTTTAATTACCTCTGTATCATCCCTACATCTTCAAGTATTAGCTGTAACAATATCTTTTGGGGTCAATATTTTATCGAAGACGAGTAACATATTTCATTTATTTGTCTTTGCTCTCATTCAAAATTCATTCGTTGTTCAACCGAATCTGATGTGAATCGTGTTAGAGGGGTTTGTAAAGATAAATAAAACCATGTTGAGAGACTAATTATGAGATCAACAAAAGTGGTGTATGTTTATTTTGGATATTAATTTTATATTTCTCAGGCTTCGTATAGTTTTAGCTCATATTGCTAGACTATCAGGTTTCATACATTAAACACATCGAAAAGAGCTTTGTTATTTTTCTAATAAGGGAATTATTCCTAGACATTATATAGGTGGTATGTGTGTACAAAACCGTTAATGTGGGCTATTGACAGATAGTGTTCAAATTATCATAATGGGGGTCTTATTATTATTCAGGCTATTGAATTAATCTTTTTCTGTAGCACATATGAGCTCCACCTCTTTTTTCGTATGTGAGATTAAGTTTGTTTATTCGCGTGACAAGAGAAGGTGATCACATTTTTTAGTTTTCTCTTGTTCTGTATAAAAATCATAATAACCTGCCATACCTTATAATCACAAGATTTTTTCAACTGTAAAGACATACAATAACTTTCTCTTTAGAACACAACAGCTGTATCGTCCTCATGTTTTCCTTTTGATATATTTATTTAGGCTGCACAATTCTAGTTTTATCTCCTCAAATGCTTTTGTTTTTCACAAGTTGCCTAGGGTCTTTCCCCTTCCACTTTTCAAAACAAACAGACTTGTTCTGTTTTACACCGGAATACTAGGAGCTGTGAATTGGTGAACATTACAGAGTGAAAATGAAAGGTCCATGATATTTTTTTAAGTCAAAGTCCTTTTACATCATAAATGAATAAATACAATCGAGAACATTTAAAATTAAACAAACACACTATTCGCGCCTGAAAAAGTATTTTAAAAGAAAATACTGAAGTATTCAATATTTGTGACTGTTAGCGTCATGATTTAACTTATGGCAATTCTTCAACACCTCCAAAACACTGGACCGTATCCTTAACTGTTTAAACCTGTTTTATTTAATGGATCGCTCTCTGACACGGACGTTGTTCTCCTGCTATTTCATTTGTTTTGTTCAATTTTTATCTTTTTAGTCTTTTTTCTATCTTTGTCAATAAATTTTTTAAGATCAACATTATCGTCTAGTCTTCTTTTTTAGCTTGACTCTTGTCTACAATGCAGTTTTTTTTTTAGGGACAATTGGCCAAGCATCTCGCCCCTACTCACAATTGTTTCATCTCTTGCTCTTGATTTTGTTTTCTATTACTGTTCCTCTTTGTCATATCGCTGGCTGGTTCTAAACATCGAGTTGCTCCTGTTTTGTTTATCAAAATGTTTCTAATAAAAAAGAGGATGACCACTGGTACGGTTGCCTGTCTGTGTGCCGTGAAACTTGAAATAAGTGATGCAACCAGAAATGATAAGGATATGTGTGTGTGCTTAGGGTGAGTTGGCCTCTTGTGTGTCCTGTGTGTCTTTGGTCTGTGTCGATTGTGGGTGTTTGGTGTGTGTAGGCTTGAGTGAGGTGTTTGCTTGAATTAAGCGTTATTGTTGATCGAGAGTCTTTCGGCAGTCCTGGTCGGGCTTTATTTCCCAGTTCGCTCTGGGCACATGTCTTGGTGCGCCGTGCTTGTGTCCCACCTGCGGCCCATGTGCGGGCCTGTTGGTGTGCGCTTCACCAGGAAGGGGTCAAGAGCAGCAATCGAAGGCAGTCAACTGTTCTCTAGCGTTGAGCCCCACGTCCGGCTCCTGCCTCACGTTTTGGCTCTCAGGCTCTCAGGTTGGGGGGCCCCGGCGCCACGTCTTTGTTGTTTTCTAAAGTCTGTCTTGAATTTGTGGTCTGATTATAGCCATACCTTATTCCATCAGAACACAAAAGGCGGCTGTTTGTTCGAGAATACCGAGTTCTGAATGTAATAAAATGATGTAAGTGGAGGCGTACATCAGGTAGACGATGAAAAGAATCTTGCACATAGGTCAGTAATACTAATTTATTAAGATGAGATAACTCTAGATATGGGCATATTTCGAAGCTAATGAATTTTGTCTCATACTTAGAGCAGCCTTAATGACATATAATGGCAAATAAACTATGTCGAAACTGTCCTCAACCAAGGGAAATGATTGCTCACGACACATACCGAGTTGTCTCCGATAGTGCCACTGAACTGCATAGATTTGTGTCTAATTATAACAATACACTCTTCACCCTCTGTTATTGAAATTTTGTGAGGCCCAGTCAAGAGAGGTCATTTTATAACACAAACGCACCATATAACAGCTGTCATTTTAAAAATTTTTACGACTTATGATGCGTCAGGTTCATACTTTGTCGCACACTAGTATCAAGAATTAAACATGAAGGTCCAATTTCAAAGCTCCTGAGTTTATAATTTGTTCATTGATAAAAAAGCAAAAATGGCTTCAGTAATCATTTGTATGATCATATGTGATCAAATGAGATAATGCCAAGTGAGCTTGTATACTCTTATGAATACTAGTTTGTTCATTATAATCATGCTGTGTACAATTCATCAATCATCAATTAAGTAGTCATATTGAACATATTTATTGTGTTTGAAAAGCATACCTCCTAGTCATCTCGTTGCGACAAGGAATAACTTGTGCTTGTCTGTTGGTGTCTTTAATTTTAAAATAGCGGCAAATATGTGTTTATTAAAAGAACTAATAGAGTCCTTTTACCTTGAATATTATCTTTAGTTTCTTCATTTTTGGTTTTCAATAATCGCCGAGTTAAGCAGAGGCGCTCTGGATTGTTGCATGAGGGGTAGTATGAGACTCGTAAGTGATAATGCAGTAAAAGACCATAGTTGTTATTAATGTGATTCAGTTGTTGAATTTCATAGTTCTTCTTGAGCTAACTATCGTAGACAACCGGGCATCCTTTTTTTTTTCCATGACGAATACAATAGTCTCAATCTTTTACAAGCTCTTGCAATGAGAGTAAAAGACGTAAGTATGTTTAGTTGCTTTCATTCATACAAACTCAGGAAACAGCTAAACACTCTTTCAGAAAACATATTGGATTTTCTATATTATAGATATAATATTGAGTAAAAATCTTTGCTAAAAACCTTTGTCAGTACACTACGCTGACTTTAGTTAGCCTAGTCTCCGAGCATCAGAAATCATCAGGTCTATCTCTTCAATATCAACCGATGCATGATTATTCATCAGGTTGCGTATACATCTGAGACCACATATATCGTGTGCCCATGGGGTCTATGTTCAGGCATACAGGACCTTGACTCCCCTGTAGCAGTTATTAATATTAGTGAAGGATTTGGCACACACTCGTCAAAACCCGAAGATGATCTCTGTCATCTTGTCAACAACAGCCGTATTATATGAGCACAATTCACAATACAAATATTATATATTCTTTGAATAACTTCGGCATGGAAAAGGGATTGGGCCCGTTCAAATCCAGTGGTACATGGTATATCCTGACTTTGTGACCACTGTAAACTACATTGAGCAATCAATACGGTTGTAAACGAACGAGTTCATGTCAATAATCAGAAACAGTTTCACCTTATAAAGATATTTCAGCTAAACCGTATACTGTAGGCGCACTAGTTAAAAGTCTGAAGCAGAAAACGTAAAGTGGCTAGATGTTGATACTCTGGAGTTATTTTCTCCAGACGTGTATTGAGGAAGTAAATACAGAATACGCTCCGATCATGCAAAAGATCTATTAGAAATATTGTGACTTTCAGCTTTAATTGTCGCTGTTGTGCTAGTTGTTGAATGTGTATCTCGCAGAAGACTCAGGTGTTTACTATCGCAAATCATTTATTTGCAGACGAGAGCAAATAAGTCGCTGGGTAGTTCTTTGACTTCCAAGGAAACATTTAGTACGGTCTTTGGCAAGTGCTATCCTTACGGAGTTAACATTGAGGTACATGATTATTTGTCGCTAATATTTATTGCATTGTTATAGGAAGCACTCGATTGAGACAAGAGTTTGCACAATGTCTTGAATGGTGCTGAATCGTTGTTTATTATCAAATTGTATAAGAAAAAGTCAGCATAGTGATCAAGACCATGGCATTATGGTCCCTCTCACGTAATTTATGTTGTTAGAGAGTTCTGTTCAGTGTACATATCAGATAGAATGTGACGGTACACATAATACTTTTTGTGAATTCTCTACGAGAGGCAATTATTGAGACATTTTTGAGGCATTAAGAAGATGTTGAGTACTGATGATGAGTGTCAGTCCGCGTCGACTCTAACTATCCCTTTCTGCCACATCATCACTGATCCCCTAGTTATTGCCCTGCATATCCATTTCGCTATGACTATAAATTAATTGTAAAATACTGAATGGTCGACTTCACTTCATGCGGATTGTACGCATGTTTGCTGAATACAAATTAATATGCGGCGGAACAATCTGCTGATCCAGTTATATTTAAAGGGTCCTGATAAAATTGCAGTAGGGTGGACGTCAATATACATGATTGTTGAAAGGGTGCCGAATCCTAGAGGGCGGGGTGCGGAAAGACTGACCACAGAGACTGGTCTAGATAATGGTAAACCAACAGCTCCCATATTGCTGTGTCTTCTGGGTCTTCCATTCGACAGGCAAAAGACTGGCGCGGACATCTAGAGAAAAGAACGTAATTCTTTGCCTCATACCAACGGTAGCAACGCCTGCCAGTAAGCGGAAAATGCATACGTTTCACTGTTTGGCTCCCTGACAAATTAATACTTAAGGCCTCTGTCTCACAAAGGCTTCTTAGTTTTGTTGTTCAGTCTGGTGTCGTATCTTTAACATCTCCAGATAAAACTAAGTGCCAGTAGTTTAGCGCTAGTAACAGGTGCACAACTGAAATTGCTTGTCTTATTAAATATTGTCTCTGCGGCTAGCCTAGCAAGATCGAGACATGAATCCTGAGCTCATCGATACATCTGTTTTCGCTAGACACCAATGATGTTTATAAAAAATCTGGTGTTCATTAGGTTATTATAATGTAGAAGTAGAAATGATTTATTGGAATAAATGTATGAAAAAAACGAATGTTAACACAAATGCACGTGCTGTATTCACCTTTCCTCATCAAAGCGCACAGTTGCTCACTGGTACTATCAATTACTTAGGACACGTGCATAAGTGTCCTGATGCACTGGTGACACGTGTGTCAATCAAGCGCACAGAGTTGGTGAGCGTGTGTCTCTCTGAATTCGTTACAAGTCCTTTCACTGGGCCCACAACATGTCAAAAGCGTATGTGAAAAGGATCATTTAATAGTAAAAAACAATAAATGTCGGAGTCTTCATAAAGCCCAGTCAACTACATCCATGTGTCGGTGTGCTTGGATTTTCAGTGTGAAAAAGCCCTTTATATTGTACCAACTGTCCTTCTCCATCGCAGGCACAAGTAGCAGCGCGCACTAAGCCGAGACAATCATCAGCACTAGGCAATGGGCCTGGACCTATCAGCAAGTTATGAACACGGAGCTGCAAACCTCAAGACACATTCACAGGTGCCTACACATCTAGAGTCTAGGAGTCATAAGCTTAGTCTAAATAGATGAACAGAACGATTATTAGCACTCAATGTTATTAGTCCCTAAACTGTTCTTCTCCTCGAATGTCTTGTTTATTTTACGACAAATGTGCAACAACGAAGTTTCGTGGACTAGAATTATACTTTATTTACTTCTGTTTCGTCGTTGCAGTGTTTATGGTTGGCGCCCCCGTTCCATCGCAGCGGATGTAGGCAGTTTTAGCAATGGATAAAGTATGATCTGAGGGACTCAGTAAAATAAGATTCATTCACACTGTTACGTGCGTATGTATCAATATCAAATATACGCCAGTAAGCACAGGACCATTTTGCTTGTCTGCCGGGCGTGTCTGGGGGGGCCGATATTATGCTCCATGGGGGGGAGTGGGCTGAAAAGTCATCCATCAATGTAAGCCGCGGCTCTGCAGGTACTTTAGGTTTAATGGGATCATATGTATGGTTCCTTTGCTATGGGGTGGTTGGCACTA
>BJKM01001550.1:12500-26699 GCA_015082035.1 Chaenogobius annularis | reverse complement strand
TGTGACTATTTAGAGCATACGTGAAAAGAATGCATGTGCATCCGATCCGATTCCTATCCACTTTGATCCCATGGGCTTTGACGACAATGAAACATAAACGCTGTCAGCCTCTCCTTTTTTATTTTTATTTATTTATTTTTATTTTTATTTTTTTAACCTTTTTTTAGTGTAAAATGCATACTTTGAAGACATGCAACTACAGTAGGTGACTGAAACGGTGCATTTACTGCCAACCGCCATTAAAAGTGACACCACAACAACATCAGCTCCGCGCAGAAAGCGGTCTGTGTGTGACTGTCATGGACCCGTAGTGGTAAAAGTGATCCACCGTGACGAGAAAGTGAAACACAAGTGCGTCTTTTCCTTGAAATGCCATATTTACAGCAGTGAAGTGCTAATTTTGCACCGTCCCAGAGACTTTGGGAGGGGCATGGATCCTTTTTTTTTTTTTTATCTCCCAAAGGGGGTGCGCCAGAAAAAGTTTGAGATGCTCTGCATTAATGTATTAGATTCTAAGTGTGCATGTGTTTTATTGGTATACATTTGTATATACAATATATTTAGTGTTATAACATTAAAATAATTATATTGTGCACAGGTTGGAGAGAGTCACCATCCAAGTTTTAGGCCTGGTTTAGAAGGCGGCAGCTCGGACGAGGAGGAGTCCAGCAGCCGGGGTAGTCCATCATCAATGTCCGGGCTTGAGCCCAGGAGATCAGCAGAGGGACAAGTCATCAATCCTCCCATCACTGGTAACATAATACTAAAACCTGTATTTGTGATATGAAAAATGTAAATTCTAAAATGAATCGTGCTCATTTTATGGTTTCCCTTTTTTACCAGGGGATGGTGGCGGTGGTGATGGCAGCAGTGGCAGTGATGAAAGTGGAAATGATGGAGGAGTTTCAACTATGCCTTTACCAGCAGCTCCTGTTCAAACCACATACGATGTTCTCCGGGGGCTGGGCATCGTGGGGGAAGATCAAGCCAGTGACCTGAATCTGCAAGGACTTGTAAAAATAACCAAATTTAATATTAAACAGCTTTTTTGACAGTCTTTGAAGAGTTTCTGATGTTTCTTAAAGATGGGTGATCGTGTTGGTCCCGTAGGAACTGGGGAGGCCAGTTCTTCACACAGAGCCTCATCAAGAGTGTCTCCTGTCAACTGGAGCATGACTGTCGATCGCCAGGAGGCTCTGGTGAGTTGCAATTTAGATGGTTGAAGATTTTGCCCCCACATACAAACGTTTAAATTTCCATGTGTATATGTCTATAGATATAGATGGTGTGTGTGTGTGTGTGTGTGTGTGTGTGTACACACATTTTTAAATGTAACTAAAAATTGTATGCATGTGGTGGAAAAGCACTGTATGAATATTTACCATTTGTTAGGATGCCATGGAACACACAGGGGCTGGCTCTACAGCAAATCGTCTCTTGGACTCGCTCTATCTTCGTGGAGGACCTGGATCCAGGAAGTTTCTGGACTCTGCAAACATGTCTGCCTCAAATCTGCAAGGGATCGCTGGGAGCTTTCACCTTTCCCAGGTTTTCCCTAATAGGACTTCTACTTCAAAGATGAATATTTGGGACATCAATATATTCCCATGATTTAAATGTTTACTTAAACATTAAACTTAAAATAAATACATGTGATTGTGCTGAAAAATGCGCGCACTATATTATTAATTTGATCTTTACCGTGTAGGTGGGCTTTCCTGAAGGTGACTATCAAGATTCAGATGAGGGCATAGATGAGGCGGATGGGTGCAGACAGTCTTTGGGTCTACGAGGAGGACCCTGTGGTAACGCCTCTGCTGCTGAGCCCTCGGGCAGCGCCAGTGAGGATGACCAGAACCCCCTCTCCACCTCTCTCGAGCCCAAGTACTTTTCCCAGAGTCTACACCAGGACGATTCTGACGACAGCTGGACCAACTGTCCTGAAAATGTGGAGCTAGAGTTTCAGCAGGGTTTGTTATGTTTGATACTGGTCATGAATTGGAAACTCCTTGAAGATCTTGCCCTTTTTACCTATTTGATTAATCTCAGTCTCAACATGGAGGGGGCACTGGCCATATTTCGGCATAAACATCACACCCTTGATGGAAATCTCTCACAGCAGTGATCACTATAAAGCATGCTATTGATTTTTAGTCGATGTACACAAACGTCCTGCGCTAAAAGGTTATTTTTGTCTTTTCAGGAGCCAAAAATGCCAATAGTGTGGTTTATCAGAATGAACAAGGGCAATGGGTGACTGACCTTGCGTATTACTCATCGTTTGAAAAAGAGGTTGGCAAGCAGCCACCAGAAAACCTGCAGGATTTTCATAATGAACCTTTTGTTGCTCCAGGTCTGTATCTGATTTAAGTAGCAAACTACTGTTTTTTTTAATGGACAGAAGCTTATCAAAATGTCTTACTTCAGTTGATGCTTTAGAAATGATTGCAAAGGACCAAGAGGAATTTGAGAAGGAGCACCAATTCATGCAGGTAGATGCCCAATGCCCTAAATACCCCCTTTTTTCTTTTCTTGCTTAGGTGAATAAAATAACATAACATAAATTATAAACGTAAATAAACTATACTGTAATTTCAAATGCTACAATTGAGACTTATTTCAATTGTTATTTATTTAATGTTTTCTTTCTATCCATGACATTGTATTGTGACACATAAAGGAGGAGAAGATTGAGCCTGCTCCGGCTAACACCACCTTTCAGAGTGACTCCTCTTGGAAGCTTCCCAGCAGCAACTACGTCCTCATGAGGGCCTCCCAGGTGTCGGATATCTCTCAAACCGATCAGAGCTACCTCCGCCTGTCTTTGGGCCAGTTCTTTGGTCAACGATCTGAAGCCCTAGGATGTTTGTTCCAGACAGAAAGTGTTGATGACATTAAACGAGTCAGTATTGTGTTTTCTTTTAATTTTTTTTTATTGTTGGTCAGTCTAATTTTTTTTTATTGTTGGTCAGTCTGTACACTTTTTTATGTTAAATTTACTCTTTTAGCTTTTGGCAGTACTATTCAGTTCATTCATGCATATTTAAGTTGTAGCCCAATGTTTTTTGTAGGTAGCTTGTTTTTAAAAGCTCTTTCTTTCCACTCAAGCCCTCTTTTTGGCTACGTCATCACTTCTCCAGAAAAGAGGGAACCATTTGCATTGATTCCTCCTGAGTTGGCAGACACCACTCATCACGATGGCACAGTGGATCTTGAAGCTGACAAAACCCTCAACCCAGGTTTGTCTAAAATTATAAGGTGGCTTTAATAAATCGTTCATGTGTAATCATTTCATAATGTATGATACATTCCATTGGCAGACGACCTGGACAAAACCCTAGAAGCTCCAAAAGAGGCAGTCGAACCAGAAGCTTGCAGACAACAGGTACAACAGGGTTGTTTTTATGGATTACTCTAATCTGTAGCATTACTGTTGTAATTGTCATTTGTGCACTATTTCTCCCATAGGAAACACTTGTTGCTCCTCCCCACCATAGTGAGGACACAGACTCTAATCTGGGAAATCAAAGCTGTGTTTCTCCGGACAGTAACAGTAATCTGATGCTCAGTATCAGTACTATAGCCTCAGCCATTGCAGATGCATCCATCAGCACAGACCCATCCCAGTTAGCTGCCATGATCATGGAGTTGTCCAAGAGGCGCAAACCCCAGCCTGAAGCCAAACCTGTTGGAACAAACACAGTTCAACAAGCGCCATCAGATGAGCATGTAAATATAAATGTATCACTTTAATGTTGGCAGTAGTACTTGTTTGTTGTTTAGTATTTGTATATTTTATGTGTACAATTAATTGAAGGTGTTTGTAGATCCATACTGATATGCGTTCACCTTTTATAACAGACATGAACCATTACTTGGATGTTAAAGAAAAAAATTTGCTCGTTCTGTCAAATGAAATTGACCAAATAAGTGTGGAACTCAAATTTATTTTCTATTTTAATTGAGTGTTTGTGGTCTAGACTCCCCCTGTTGAAGAGCAGAGCATCATGATGGAGACATTGCAGAAAAGTGCCTTTGACATGGACAAATATCTGAGGAAGACTGACCTCTCTGGGTTTAGTGAAGCCTATCTTGGACAAACCACCTTTGACTTGACTGGCTGGGCTGACCACCTCAGCGCTTCTTTCAATAATGCTCAGAAGGATTCACCAGATCAACGGGAAACAATTGCTCAAATGAAATGCTCAACCTCTGACAATGTATACGGGAAGGCAACAGAGAACAGTGACTTGAAGCGTAGCTCAATTCTTCGCCCTTGTACATCTTCTAGCTCACAAACAAGAAATTCCTCTGGCTCTGGACAGTCTTCCACACGAAACTCACAAGTGACAGACAAACAGCTGAATGACAATGAGGGCAAAATGGTAGCAGTAAAACCACAAAACATCTAGTATCCCCAGATCATCATTGGAAAAAAACACAAAAGAAGCAAAAAAGTCCTGCATGTTCTCCTGCCGGTTCTCCTGATGTTCCAAGATCCTCGTCAGGATGGAGAAAGGCTCCCACAGGCCAGCCTAATATAAATAGTGCTTCAATACAGAATTCAAAAAACGTGTAGGGCAGGATCAGTCAGATGGGCCAATAAACTGTCTCTCAGTTAGAAGTGCTATGGCTGCCCCGCTTCCTTCTACTATAGAAAAACATGTTGGCTTTACCTGTCCAAGCCTGGATGGCTCCAAATCAGGTTTGTACGATAATTGTTCTCTCATCTCTAGTGGTTTATTTAAAGAGGACATATGCAAAATGAGCTTTTAGTCATGTTATAACGGTGTTCCCTTTTATCATTGGAGTTGTATTTTGACTGACAAGTAAATTAAAACGCACCACTTGCTATTGTGAAATGTACCTATGAAAAGCTTGGGCTTATCAATTGTAATAAACTATTGACATAAGTAGAACATTTTATTTTACGAAGTACTGGGAAAAAAAAACATGAAATGTCTCCTTTTTTAAAAATCAAATGTGTTTTCAATTACATCATTTTCTTTGTTCTTTTTTTCTTAATTTTTTTGCCAGATAAAATTACCAGCCAGGAACCATTTGCAGATGAAACCCAGTACTTCAGGCCCTCTACCTCACCGCTTACACACTCCTCTCCAAGTCAAACCTCTTTTCCTAGTGCTGAAAGGTATTTTATCATTAAAGGAATATAGAAATGTGATATATGGAATAATTGCATTGGTTTAGTGATTTCTGTTTGCTTGTTTACAGTATGACATCACCGTCATCTTCCAGAGGAGGGAACGGTGACAAACCTCCAGACTATTCACCACAGTCTCTTTGCTCAAGCCCTGGTCTCAGCAGGCTCACCTATATTTCAATGAACGATGGCACTTTGATACCTTCACCAGAGAAGCAAAAACTATCAGTGGATAAGGTATTATTCACATTTGATTTCTAGATTAATTTAACATATTTCATTTGCTTGTGTTCTTAAATCTTTACCTCTCTCTCAGAATGACCGCACTATGTCCTTGAGTACGACCATCATCAGATTCAGCCCCACCCCTCCCATAGAATCTGATCTCCAATCCAGCAAGGATAATCTGAGTTTGGCCAAGAGTCTGGACCAGGCCCAGCCACATTCAAAGAGCCTTGACCCACTCCCCCCTCGGAACTCTAAAAGTCCCTGCGGCTCTCGAAGTGGCTCCGTTCTTGGTTGCAGTCGTGCTCAGAGTGAATGCAACTATCAATGTAGTGTAGCAGATAAAGCGAGCGACCACAACGTCCTCACTGACTCAATTATAAGGCAGCTCACTAAAGTTGACTCCGGCTACTGTAGCAATTTTAATCTACACCCTAATGGCACCACGGCAGTACCTCAGGGCTCGCAGCAGTGGGCGCCATCTTCTTCCAGCTCATCATCTATCTATGGGGCAAACTATGTGCCTATTCCAAGCTTTAAACCGCAGTGTACTGGTTTGGTTGACCTCCTGCCACAAGGAGATCTGCAATCATTGCACGCTGGACGATCCCTTTTCACAACACAACTACCTCAGCAGTACTTGGGGTCTGAAGCAGCTCTGCATCCCAGTCTTTATCACATGAAGACAGGAAATGGCCTGTATGGTGTTCCTCCTTCAGGGATGTCTAACAGCGATCTTACGGTGAGGCCGGTCCACTCAGTACCAGCTCCTCTGGGACTTTCTGGTGCAACGGGATCAGAGCATTTGTTGAGACCACTTCAGAGTCAACAGGACCTAGGACTAATGGGGAAGCCCTACAGTCAGTTTGGGTCTGAGGCTTTTGTTGGAGGTCTTGAGGATCTTAGAGGTATGTGATAACGGGTGTTTTGTGTAAAGTTTGTTGCTTGTCTTTTCCATGAAAATGTTGTTGCAGTATTCTGTAAACCTAATTAAATGTTTTTGTGTCAGAAAAGGCATGCGCCACTATAGTGTTTGGATTATTTTATGTCTTTCAGGTCAAGTGGTGGTACCTGAAGAGCTTCGGTTTCCTCATGCCTGCTGTGTGGGCATCGCATCTCAGACGTCCCTCAGTCTCTTTAACCCCTCTGAAAGGTGGCAACAAGTGTCCATCACACTCACCGGCCTATCTATAGATGGGGAAAAGGTATGAAAGAAGCCAATTGTCTGAAATGTATTAGATTTTTTTTTTTTTTAAATTCCTGATATGTTGTACATAATTGAAAATATTAAATATAAATGGCAACGCAATTTGACTTGAATGTAATGTACACTACACTCACTAGATTATTTAATTGGTGATCATATCATATACCGTTAATATCATTTCTTGTTGAATTTCTTCAGGTGGATGTCTTGCCTTACCAGTGGCTGATTGTAAAAAATAAAACTATTATTGGTCCCAAGACTACAGAGGATCAGAAAGTGTTGTTCATTCCCCCTCAACCCGGTGTTTATCAGTGTGTGCTCAGTGTGTGCTCCTGGCCTGCCTCTGCAGAATCAGAGATGGCTGCCAGGGCTAAGATTTTTGCTAAACGGGTGGTGCTTGTGGCTATAGCTGAGAATCCTGCTATAGAGGTAAATTCATCTTCACAATCACTTTAAAATGAATAATAATAATAATAATAATAATAATAATAATAATAATAATAATAATAATAATAATAATAATAATAATAATAATAATAATAATAATAATAATAATAATAATAATAATAATAATAATAATAATAATAATAATAATAATAATTATTAATAATATAATTAATTATTAATTATTATTATTATTATTATTATTATTATTATTATTATTATTATTAATTATTATTATTATTATTATTATTATTATTATTATTATTATTATTATTATTATTATTATTAAAATATAATAAAAAAAAGACTTTAATCACTTGAAAAATATTAACTGTTGTTGTAATATTAGGTTGAACTGGGTAAGGCAGTGTGTTTGGACTTTGGGGACCTGCCAGTTGGAGGAGCCAAATCCCTTCCCCTCAAACTGCAGAACAGGACCCATGCCACGGTTCCCATCCGTCTGGTTCTCTGTGCTGTGAGTCAGTCAGATCAAGATTTGTATAATTATTCTATAACATAGTCCTGGTCTAAACATCAGCCCACATATACACACCCATTTAATGGGCAGATTTGGTTTGCACCCTAATCATGCTAGAGAAAATGGAATTTCCATGATCTTTGTAATAAAAAAATGTCATTCCATTGCCTGTCTCACTCAGAACGCTACAGCCTGGCGATGCTTCAGTTTATCCAAAAACCCTGTGACCATGACATCTGAGGCGACGCAGCAGGCTGGGCATATCACCCCAATAACTCCTCCTGCTGTGATGAATCATGTGATGCACGCTTGCTACGGAGAGGTGAGATCACAAAACCCACTGTTCAAATCTGATAAACAAGATTATTGTGAGATTTTCTGATGTAATATGGTCTGACATTAACATTTTCTTTTTACTAGAATCCAGAGCACTTTGTGATTTGGGTTCATTTCAAGGCGCCTACAAAGTACACATACTCCGATGGGTAGGGCAAAAACATAATACTTTGCTTTATGTTTGGCTACTATACTTATGTACTGTAGATTACAGCAGTGATTCTGCATTAGATTTAACTGTGACACACATTTATAATATGACTGTTATTCACTACTGTAATTTATTACTACTCCCCTAACCTCTTTATAAATGCATTTTTATTTATTTTAGGGATGGTGCATATTAATAGATATTTCTGTAAATATGACAGAATTAGCCAAAAGGCTATATTTCATCTGTAATGCAATGACCACTGTTGCTGTCAGCCTAAAAATAGGAATGAAAAAAACAAACAAAGCAATGACAAAACCTCCTTTTTTAATTCAAATCTTTAATACCATCTCTTTCTTTTTTATACTCACCATAGTTTTTTTTGTTGTTATTTTAGAGGAACTTGGACAGCCGGATGAGTTTATTGCTCGAGTTGACATTGAAGTGGATTCTCCCGGGCGCACACATGTGATCAGAAGTATTCCTCTAAGGGCCAGGTCTGGAACAGCACGTGTCCATGCCCCTAAAGACCTACAGGTACGACGGCTTATTATTCACACACCAAACTTTTAAGTTTTCAGATAAGAATATAATTTGCTCACACTGTCAACCCCTGAAGTGTGCACTACACTTTTCTGGTGCCGCCTTAGGTATAGTTTTGCATTGAACTTGTGTCTATCTCCATGGAGACAAGCAGGTCAGACATGTGAAGAGCCTGGTCGCAGTAAGACTTCATGTTTTCTGTTTTTATTTTTATTTTTTGTATTTTCAAAATTGAAAATGGTGCATCAAGAACATCAAAACAAGACCATAGAGGACAAGATAAATGAAAATGAGGGAAGACATCTCAAACGGAAATGAAAATAAAGACGAAGGCACACAGTCCAAAATGAACGTCCCATTTAGTCCAAAGTCAATTTGGTCCATCTTCAAATTAAGTCCAAATGTGATTTTTATCACATCTTCTTTTATCACATTTTTATCTTATGTCAATTAAAATGTCTGTCCAGTCCTTGATTGTCGGCTCAGTTTTTCGTCATCCTTTTTTTGTCATGGCCGTTTTCCCTGCTGCCAGAAATATATTCCAGATATATTCATTTGTTGTGTGTGTTGAGTTTTTGAGGCCCAAATACATAGTTCTGAAATTAAGTGGGATGGTGATGTTAATAACGCGTCCACAATTCAATATTTCTGAGCAACAGACTAGTCCCAGAACACATGATAAAAGAAAGTGGACCTCTGACATCACATTTCACTCTTAATATTCAGTTTAATATTCTGGGTCACACCAGTACAGCAATGCTCTAATTTGAGCTGGAATAAAGTAATTTTTCAGACAAGGTAAACCCCAACCACCTCTTTTTTTTTTTTTTTTTTTTTCTTTCTTCTCTCCTTTTTTTTTTTTTTTTTTCTCATCGAATACGAGGTGTTTTGCCTTGCCAAATAAGTCTAGATGTTTTATTCCAGTCATCAAACAGCCAGTTGGGGATGCAGATTGGAAGAATCTGGAACAAATAGAGAAATGTTTTATGGTCTCAATCCTTTGACTTAGATATGGAATAAGATTCCAATTTTCAAGGCCTTTCTTATATAATAGATAGATAGATAGTGGGGTATAGTTTTTCTCCAATATTGTTAACAAATCTTTATGGAGAACCAAAGTGAAATATTTTAGGGAGCCATTTAAATTGGAAAGTCTTTTTATAAGTTTTTTGTATATTCCGTTTGTATCCGGACATTGGACCAATATTATGAAGGAAATGCACCACATTAGGAATGGAAATTTCTGGTCTGGTCAAAAATAATAATAAAAAATCATGCGTAGCAGGCGATTTTTATGTTCCCTTCAATAGGCTGTAACGCCACGTATTGTTTCTGATTGTCTTAATATATTGGGTCCATGGTTCCAAGTACAAAGCAAATAAGAGGGGGGGGGGGGACCCAAGCACAGCCCTGCCTCACCCCTCTTTCCAGAGTCAGTGGGTTTGTCAAATCAGATTATGTTGATCAAATTTGATTTGATAATAAATAATATTTAACATAATCAAAAGCTTTCTCAGCGTCCAGACGTTTTTGTTTGTTTGGGAGCATTTTTTTCCATTCTTTTGGACGTGTGTGTATGCATAATTTGTTTATTGCAAACTATTGAATATTCCAGGAAAAGCAATGACATGAAGACAAGCGTGGAGCCCCCCCACCAGAAAAGTTACATTGTGCACTTTGTTTTGATGATGAAACAGAAACTAAAAACAAAGATATATAACAGAGTTTTGATGAAATATCCCTTCAATCTAGATACATGACTGCTTTTTCACTCTGTATGAATGTTAAACTTCCTTTCCTTCCCTGTCCTAATTCTGATGCTGAACTGCTGCCTGTCTCCAGACTGTCAGCCTCACTGCTCCGATGGGTAAATTCAGCCAACAAATGCTGCCATTAAAGAATGCAGGAAACATCGACGTGCAGCTGAAACTCAAGGTAATTCTGACCTTTACTTTTCTTATTAGATTTGGGATTTGGGTAAGCCTTTGTGACATTTTGGACTCAGACTGTGTGTGGGGACTCATTGATATTTTCCCCCTGTTTTCTTGTGTTCACCTTCATCCCGTCTGGCCTCTTTTCGCACGTTCTTGTTCCAACTCAACCACCTCCACAGTGAATTCTTAAAGAGATGGTTTAATTTTGTGGCGCTGTTGAAATACACATCAGTTTTGTTTTCTGTGGTAGAAATGTATTTGTATGAAACACTCAAACAAGAAAATGAGGCCATACATTAAAAGTGCATACCTTCCATGCAGGGTTAACAAAGTAGTGTGTGTCAATTTGTGAGATTGTCCAAAGGAGAATTTAAACTATACTATACAGCAGGGCTATTCAACTTAATTTTCCAGAGGGCCAGATTTTTTGGTGGGCCAAGGCCTCTGGGACACGACACTGTGACAAAAGTATCCCCAACGCTGTTTCAAGTAGAGTTAATACAATATAAAATAACTGCTGATAATTATTTTTTTGTGAGAAATAACATACAAAATGCTTTTTACAACATTGATTGTCAAAACTCCAGAACTGAACCAGAATTAAACCAGGACTAGACTAGAACCAACCGGGTCCGAACCATGACTAAGGCCAAAATCATTTATTCTAACCCAGAATTAAACCGGTAAAAGACTATTTTGATCCGGCCCTCGACCCATCTTCCAAATAAAAAAAAGATTTAATCGCCTGGAGGGCCTGATTTTGGCCTTATGTTGAATAGCCCTGCTATACAGTTTATTTTCTGTTGTGGTGGTAACGGACTATATATTGTTTAAAATAAAATACATGTACATTTTATTGGTTTTAAGAATGAGTCTCTCTTAATATATGAACTGTCTCATTAGTAGCCAAACTGAACACCCCAGCTTTCTGTCGAAGTGAGAAGTGGCCTCTAGTTTGGTTAGACCGGAAAAGGATGTAAATGAATGCATATTTAAATTATTAGACAATTGTTTTGGTGTTATAGTTAAAATGATAGATTATACACTACTCTAATTATACATATTAAAATAGTGTTATCTTCCATTCAGTGGTATAAAGTGATATTTCTGCTCTTTTGTGGTGATTTAATGGCCCATTCATATTTGTGCGACACTTTAACATGCATCAGGAATGTATGAAAACATTTGGGGGTTGGGCTTTGGGATTAAAGTCTCATAAGTAAAGCATATTTAGATAATTCTTCTATTAAAATTGCCCAACCCTTTTTATATTATGTAAACATTTATTGATAGTTTTGATATGCTATAGTTTCTTAGTTTTGGCCAACAGGCTTATTTAAATGTTAGCTGCTAATGGTTGCATTCAGATTGTAGAATGTGCTTGCACAGTATCAGTTTCTACTTGCGTTACACATTAAATTATGAAATCAGCATATTGCCTGTATACCATAACCAGGAACACAATTTTCTAATTTTATACAGTTTTCACTTTCTAAGTATTTAACTTATTTTCCAACATTCTTTTGTTTGCAGTGCAGTGAGTCTGATGGTTGCTTTTCTGTCACACCAAATGAGCTGCCCCTGAAAGTGGGTGAGGAGCGAAGTATTGTCATCTCGTTCAAAGCCCAGGAAAACAGGAACGCCAAAGAAAGGTACTCTATATTATATTATGTCTGTGTAGATGTAGTTTTCCTGCTGCAAATGGGAAGTCCCATCACATGATTAGATTTCCTCAAAGCCCACATTTTCAGTGTAAATTGGTTTTCTTTGTGTCCTGTGTTGCAGCCTCCTTACCATTCTGGTGCTGCCGTCTGGTCCTCAGTATGAGGTGACCCTTAAAGGAGAATTTGCCTCAGACATCTCTGGGAAACAAGCCATCTCTTCCTCTTCTGTCCTAGCCCCTTGTTTGGCCAATGACGTCCCACCAATCCTATCCAATAAACAGTTTGTTGCCTGGGGTGGGGTCACCTTAGGCCGTGCCATGTAAGCAACTTTTCTTTAATTTATGGTTACAAAAAAACTGTACATGTATCAATTATTCATGGGAAAGTAATCAATGAAAAATCTCAAGGCCCAGTGGCCCATCTTATTCGATTAAGGGCCTTCTAATGTTATTCATGAGAAGGGACAACAGTGTCTAAAGGGAGTGCTTTTCCTCACAAGCTATTTCAACGTAATGTACAATTTATTTATACTTTGAGAAGTGAGGCAAAGTAACATACTGTGGTTAGTTACATACATAACTCTACAAGGGTACCAGAACTTTAAGTGTATAAACTCTTGACAGGCTGACTTGACCACAGATTCTATTAACTTTGTTCTGATGCAGACAACAGAAGCTGGTTTTAAGAAACAATTCAAACTCTGAGACACAACAATTACGTTTGCTGATACGTGGACAAGACCAAGACTGTTTTCAGGTAAAGTTGACTATTGATCTCTGTTTATACTGACCTACTGTATATACAGACTGACCTTTTTATTCAAAAAAATTTTGAACTTTTAAAATATGGAAAACTAAAAATCACTGTCATATAATTGGGGTGGCTTTTTATAAATGGAATGTTTAGGGCCTACGCTAGACTTATCTGACAGAAATGATATTGGTGTTTAACAAAGTATGTTCAAAAGTTCTGGTAAAATGTGGCTTAATGTTGTTTTACTCTAATATATTGTACCTTGTTTGTCCTCAGCTCCAGAGCATGTTCAGTCTCGAGGAGCGCCTGACACGACATGGAGAGCTGTCCATCCGCCCCAGGGAAGACGTGACCGTGCACCTGCTCTTTGCTCCCACCCGCGTTGCCTGCATGATGGCCAAACTGGAGATCAAGCAGGTCCGGGGTCCGGCCTTCACAGCCAGGCATCAAAAATTCACTGTGAGCACGAGGCTGTGGTAGACTCTCTACACTCACACATGTTTATTAAGGACACAATATGCAAAGTTGATGTGTTTATAACATTGCGCCCTCATCAAAAACATACCTGGAGTTGTATTTGGCTTCATTTATACTTTTTTGATGAATCCTATGTAGTAAGTCAACATTTTCCGGTCATGTAATGTCATAGGTCAGAGTATCGAGATCTCCTGCGCTGTTTTTTTTTTTAGTCCGTAAATCATCGCCAGACTCGTTCTGAGCATTTCTGCTGTCAAATTGCGTTCTGTACAATTGCGTGCTTTCATTGGCTTGTTGGTAGAAAGCCAGGTTTGTTTATCCCTACTTTTTAAATCCCTCTGTGTGGGTGAAACGCCAGACTCAGTGGTTTTAGAAGGCACCTTTTTTTTTTATATTCTAAAACATGAGATGCCAAAGTAAAGGTACTCAAGGGCATATTTAAAGGGCAATAACGATACAAAAAAGAAATTACATAATAATCTTGAAAATGTGTAGCGTGTCATTTCCTCAGCACCATTACAAATTAGACCGTTGTTTTTTCAAATTGTTAAAATCAAATTAAAACACTGTAATTAAAGAAGATAACTTCAGAACTGGTATTTTTTTTCCATTTTGTAACTTCTCAGATCCCCCTCTCGGGCTACGGTGGCACCAGTAACATCATCCTGGAAGACCAGCGGAAGCAGGCAGACGGTTATGTGGCCACTCTCGCAGACGTAGCAGTGGGTCGTGTCAGTAAAGTCTGTCTGTGTGTGAGGAACACCGGCTCCAGAGCTGCCTTTATCAAAGCTGTGGCCTTCAGCGATGTCCTCAAGCGAGCCACTAT
>BJKM01001550.1:0-7500 GCA_015082035.1 Chaenogobius annularis | reverse complement strand
CGAAATAACTCCTCCAGAGAGCTGAACTTTGACCTGTCCTGGCCAGCGCACTGTCTCACCATCACCCGCAACATGGAGTCATTGAACCTCAGTAAGTTCATATTGATATCATATTAAAAATTATACATAAACATGACAGTACATGGTAAACAGAACAAATTAGTAGGAATCTGTACTGGAAAATCAATTAAATGTATAATAGATTTTGTGACAGCATGTTGTAACCTCTCCTGTTCTGGTTTATTAAATATACACACTTAGTTGATGATTTGAATTATGTTTCTAGGTGCCATTTGCAAATCCTGATCAGCCAACCCCTTCTGCAAACAAATCTTCTTTTCTGCCATGGTGTGGCCAATCTACGCCCAGTGCGATGGTCACAGAAGGTAAATATCCGAAATGAATATCTTCCTTTCAATCTTATTTTACTGACCACTTTTTTAATGTCATTTTAGTTCATTAAGGTTCAAATTCGGCAGGACTTGGTGTTAGACATTTCCACGGCAACGGGAGTCTTTGCTCTCGGCTCTTCTCCTCAGGCCGCGACTCCAGTGGTGCATCTTCCGCGAGGCCACAAACCACCTGCCACCAGCCCTCTCTAGACCTGGTGAAGCTCAGGAGTAAGACCGTAGTGTTTCCAGTCACAGCGTAGGAGAGACGTCAGGTAGGCTGCCACAGACTGAAAACCTGAACGTTCTTGTTTTTAACCTTAAATCTCTACTTTTTTGACTGTGAAAATTAATTTACTTCAAGTAGTAAGTTGGGATGTCAAAATTATTCTGTTGATCAATAATCGTGATTATTCAAGTCAAGCATAAGTAAAAAAAATTATAATTGTCCAATTGTAAGAAGCAGACAACTTTAAAGGCTAGTGACCGTCATTAAAGAGAAGGATTTCAGTTTTCAGTTTTTTTTCAGTGCAAAATTGCAATCATCTTCAACTTTTATGTTGTCAAAATAATTAAAGGTAAATTATTTATTAGTTTGATTTGTAATCTCACATTAAGGATGTAAATGAAAAATGTCTTTTGATCTTTCACTTGACTTGCAAATGAGCAATACACTTATGGACTCCTGACAGCCAGTCCCTACGTTCTGTTCACTGGAAGGGTCTGGAAAACTAACTTGGATGGTCCACCACAGCCGCAAATTTGCAAAAGTGTCTCTCAAATACGGAGACATCTCAAATATTCTCGTAACGTTCAAAACAAAATATATTTTCATTACCTCCGATTTAGAGTTAGTGTTGCGCTCGTTGACTCTTAGAAATCAGCGCTGTTTCTAAGTCTTCTTTGTTTTCAGTTTATTTATTTTTTCCTCGTAAGCCGCCATGTTTTGTTTTTAAACACAAACAGACCATGTGTTTCTCTGATTGGTTAATTTGCCTGTCAGTCTCGCCCTTTGGAAATCAGGGAGGCAGAATATGATTCCAGACCAAAACGTCCTTGTAAAGTATTGTCAAAGCGTGTGGTCTCAACTCAGTGATACTTCAGCATGTGTCGCAAATGAATGACAAAATCTCCGTGTCCCGTCACTTTGAAAGAACACTGGATATTTTTTAGAACAAATTGTCTTTCTGTTCTGTTTTTTTCTTTTTCTGTTTGTGAAAACACTTGAATTTCACCTTCACGATCACTCAGTCAGAAATTTGGAGTTCGAGTGAGAATCCTTTTCAAATGCTGTTTAAAGTCTTGTGCTTTGGAAGCCCACTGTGTTGTACGTGTGTGCTTTTGTTGAAGACTGACTGTGTTGCTCCCAAACTTCAGAGGCGCAGCTGGAGGTGGAGAACGGGGACGTGGATTTGAGGTGGTACCTGTCATCCTTCGCTCCTCCATACGTCAAGGTGCCTTTGTGTTCCTACTGATTTATTTTAATCAACCAACTGATTAGAATGTTTACTACCGTTTCCTATCATTCCTGACAGCTAAAGATATGATTTGGTTTCTTTGATGACTTTAATGAAATTCAAATAAAAATTTTAGCATTTTAGGGACATGGCGCTCAAGCTGTTCTCTCTCCCAGGGGGTTGACACATCGGGAGATGTTTATCGAGCCACCTACACAGCTTTCAGATGCTCCAAAGTCTCAGGGACACTGGGAGCCCATGAGAAGATGCAGGTAATTCTTTCATTTCATTTTCAATTTTATTTTTGTCTCGTGCACGTTTTTTTTTTGTGTGTGTATGTCTTTGAATGAAAACAACCAGTTTGTGTCCTTAGTGGGTTGTTTTTAATTTAAGTCTGGCTTTTTAGTAGACTGTGAAATTAATACAATTTATAATTGTGATTTCAACTATTGCTCTATTCAATTCTATGGCTCTTCCTTGCAAAGCCACTAATCTACATGGGTTTTGGGGTTTTGTTCTCAAAGCCTTACGGTCAAAAACCCAATATAGTTTCCAAGTAATTATTTCTCACAATTTAATATTTCAAACAATCGTTATTTCGATTTTTTGCCATATTGTATTAGCCCTAGTTTTTAGAATAGAACAATTACACATCATCTTAGTCCAAACTATTTAGCACCAACCTAATGGATCGTACATAGGCCTTCACAACCATTTTGAAATGTCAATTTCTAAACCAAAGGATGTAAAACAAATGACATCTATTTAAAATGTATAATTACTGTGTATTATTATTGTGATAAAATGACATGAATTATAAAGTTGCATTTGTGCCACTAGTAATTTTGAATGTGGTTCCAGGTGCCAGTCACTTTCCTCCCGAGGGACAGAGGGGACTATGCCCAGTTTTGGGATCTGGAATGCCACCCTGTGTCTGAGCCACAACAAAAGACGAAGATTCGCTTTCAGCTCTGTGGCACGGTGAGAAGTTTTCTACATTCAAACTTTTGCCCAGTAAAAATCACAGCAGGAAGCCTCAAAACTTACATTTTACAAACTAATTTAAAAAAGCACCATCAAAACCTTTCCAAAGAAGTTAAAATAAGGCTTAAGCTCATTTAATTTTATCAGAAATTCCTACCAAAACAATTAACTTAAAAAGATAAAATTGTACTTAATCTTTGTAGTGTTCGTGACAGAATTGACAAATGAGAAAATGTGGATGTGGGATGATAAGGAGGGCCTCCCCGCTGGGACGGGCCTGCGGGCTCTGCGTTTGTGCTGCTTTTAAGTGTTTTTGACAGACGTGGTTACTTAAGAGCTCACGCCAGCAATGGGATGTCAGGAAGATGGCTTCACATTATGTAGGTTAAGTGCCTGTGATGGGGTTGACTTTTTCTTGTTTGTTTTCAAATGTGTGAGTAAAGGATTTGGAACTGTTCATCTTTTTGAAGTGACTTATGCATTTTACTGTGTATTTCAAGTTCAAGTATTTCAGAGGTTTTTATCAGAAAGTCAGTTGTTAAATCAAGAACATTTTCATGTTATTACGTTAACGTTCACGTTCAAATTACTTTAATTTCTCGTTTTTTAACTTGAACGTGTTTCGCTCGTATCCATTGATGAATGGGGAAATACTGCTAGGAGAATGCGTCTGTTAGCATGTGCCGGGAAGAGTCGTGTGTGTCATGTAGGCAAAGGCCCACTGTAATAAGCTCCAGGCCTACCTTTTTAGACGTTGTGCCATCACCTCGAGACAGGAGCGCACATTATAGCGCGTTGGTCTTTCAGTAAAGGCAACAGGAACACGTACACCCCAAGGCTGTTGCGTATCGTTGTGCACCACATCACAACACAATTTTTGCCGCAATCTTATCCGGTCATTATCCAAAGCTCATGACCATAGGTGAGAGTAGGAACGTAGATTGACCGGTAAATCAAGAGCTTTGCTTTCATCTCGGCTCCTTCTTCCACCACAACAGTCCGATACAGCGACCGCATCACTGCAGACGCTGCACCGATCCGCCTGTCAATCTCAGTCCTTTTCCTTCACTCGTGAACAAGACTTCAAGATACTCGAATCTTCCAATTAGTGCAGGGCAAGGCAAGCTTATTCGTACACAAGGCAATTCAAAGTGCTTCACACAACAGGAAAAAAATGCATTAAAATCACAAAGACATGGCAGAAATCACAAAATCTTAATTAAAAGTGCCATTTTCAGGCTATTGCACTCTTCTCTTTTATGTCTTGAACTATTTGCAAAGAAAAGCATTTCAGTCATATGCACAGCCAAACAAAACAGTTTTTAGTTAGATTTGAACATTGCAGAGTAGCGGCCTGTCTCACATCCTCAGGAAGACTGTTCCAGATTTTAGCTGCATAAAACTGAAACGCAGATTCCATGTTTAGTCCTGACTCTGGGCACCAGCAGGAGGCCGGTCCCAGTCAGAGTCCGAGATGGTTCATATGGCACTAACATGTCCGAGATGTACTTTGGTGCTAGGCCATGGGGAGACTTGTATACAAGCAGAGCTGCTTTGAAGTCTATTCTCTGAGCCACAGGGAGCCAGTGCAGAGACCTGAGCACAGGACTAATGTGATACTTCCTGGTTCTAGTCAGGACCCGGGCAGCAGCGTTCTGGATTACTGCAGCTGTTTTCCAGCTCGTTTGGAGAGGCCAGTGAGCAGGCCGTTGCTGTAGTCTTATCCATGCGTTTGTCTCTAGTAGATTAGTCTCTCCAGGTTTTTTTTTGGCTGTTTTTTAGATGGCAAAAGACTGTTGCTGATATTGATTTGACATGGCTGTTAAAATTAAAGTCCGAGTCCATTATTACCCCCAGATTTCTAACTTGATTTGTAGGTTTTAGAGCAAGACTCTGGAGGTGACTGCTAACACTTTTTCTTTGAAATCATCGTCTTTGGCCCACAGAAACAGTCTTCAGAGTTCAGCTGGAGAAAGTTGTTTTGCATTCACACACTGATCTGTTGGATGCAGTGACAGAGTGAATCCACTGGTCCATATTCACCTGCCGTCAGTGAAACATAGATCTGAGTGTCGTCTGCATAATTGTGATAGGACACATTCTCGCTGCGTATCAACTGACCTAACGGCAGCATGTAGAGATTGAACAGAAGGGGTCCCAGGATTGACCCTTGGGGCACCCTACAGGTCAGGGGCATCTGGTCTGAGACACAGTTACCAATTTCGACAAAGTACTTCCTGTCTTCCAGATAGGACATTAACCAGTTTAGGGCAGTGCCTGTGATGCCCACCCATCCTCTATTCTCTGTAAAGGATCCATGATCGAAGTGTCAAAAGCAGCACTCAGATATAACAGAATTAAGAGTCTTTGCCCGCGTCAGTGTTCATTTGTCACCTTGACAAGAGCAGTCTCAGTGCTGTGATGAGGTCTAAAACCTGACTCAAATGAGTTGTTTATTAAGAGGAAATCAATAGCTGTTGGTAAACAACCTTTTCAAGGATTTTGCCCCAAAATGGCAGATTAGAGATGGGTCGGTAATTACTTCAGTACTGCGGCATCAAGACTGCGGTCATAAAGCCTCTCCTAAAGAAGAGCAGTTTTCAAAGACATTGGGAATGTTCCAGATTGAAGCGACATGTTAACTATTTGAGTGAGTGGCGCTAACAAACTGTTCAGCACAGACTTTAGAAATCTGGTGGGTAACACATCGAGGCAGCATGTAGATGAACTCAGAGCTGACTCACTTTGCACCTGTAACTGACAAAACTGTCCAGGAGATCATCACCAGTTCTAAGTATGTAGGTGGTTTTAGGGTTATTTTTTGCATTGTGGAATTTATAGCACTTTTAATGCCCTGAACTTTGTCATTAAAGAATAATGCAAACTCATTACACTTGGACGGGAATTAGTTCTAACGGCAGCTGAGCTGGAGGGTTTGTTAATCTGTTTACTGTGGCAAAAAGACACGCGACTTGTTACTACAGCTTCCAAGTATTTCAGAAAAATATCCTTCCTAGTTCTACATAAAATGAGGTTGTACATGTACAACTTCTCTCTGTAAATCTCTTTCTGAACCTGGAGCTTTGACATTCGCCATTTTTGTTCGCCCCGGCGGCACTCCCTTTTCTGTGCCCTGACCGAATCATACATTTTTCCATGGCGCCTTCTGCTTATTTTTACAATTTTAGCCTTCATAGGGGCAATGGTGTCGAGAACATTCAAAACTTTAGATGTAACAGAGTTCAACAAATCATTTACATTAGAACATGAGACATTTTACAAAGTTATCGTTTCCATAAACAGTTTTCCTGTGCTGTCATTTATGTGTCTCCTCCGAACAATTGCAGGACCAGCGATGGTTTGGGTAAAACAGACAGATCAAAGAAGGCAATACATGATCAGACAGAGCAACATCGACCACATTGACGTTTGAAATATTAACCCCCTTTGTAATTAGAAGATCTAGAGTGTGCCCTCTGCTGTAGGTGGGGCCGCTCATGTGCTGAGTAAGACCGAAAGTTTCAAGGACAGCATGAAGCTCTTTAGGCGTTTGTCACAGATATTATCAACATGAACATTGAAATCACCCGTTATGACCAAACATCAAGTCTGTGCATACGACTGAAAGCACCTCAGTAAAATCATCAAATAAAACTTTGGCAGTGCTTGAGGAGGCTTGTATAAAAACAATGAAGAGAATAGATGGAGATGTTTTAGCTCAATTTTAAGGATATATACTCAAATGTTGAAAACACCCCAAAGGACAACCTGTGGGTAACTATTTCATCTCTACAAGAGCACACACACCACCTCCCTTCTGTTTTCTCGTGTTTCAGATTCAAACATGGGCTGGAGCAGATTTTTAGAACTCCAAGGACTCCCCACCCACCTGGAGGGGGCAGGCCTCGATTTTGGCCTATTCCGTTTGTCCAGCAGGACAACGACATCCGAAAAAAAGCAATATGAGATCTTTTGGTCCCAAACTGGGTACCTTCTGACCCCTGACTGCGCCTAGAAATTCTGTCCCATTAAAAACACTGAACAGAGCCAGTGACGGGCAGCCCTGGCAGAGTCGAACATGCACTGGAACAGATCTGACTTACTGCCGGCAATGCAAACACAGCTCCTGCTCCGGTCATAGAGAATCAGAAATAGGTTTATTGCCATTTCAATGAATAAAATTCACTTCTAGGAACTTGTTTCGGGTTAAGGTGCAACATGAAACACTGAGCAATAATAAAAACGACATATGAAATCAAAAGAGCATGGATTAGGAAACAATTTAAAACTATAAAAATAAATTTAGTATGTACACAAGAATTCTTTCTAAACAGAGTCCAGATGACTACAACTGAATCTTTTTCTACAATGAACACTCCTGGACGAATGAGGATTACACCGACATGTACGCAAGAAAATTACCAGGGACCAGACAGCGTGGAGCAAATGCCCGGCGCACCCACCATAGGGCATCCGAGACACATGTGGATTTTGTTTCCAAATCCACAAAGCACATGTGGACTTGTTGGGAAACTCCCAGAACCTTGAGCACCCGATGGAGATTATAACGCTGGCCCAGTGTTCACGACCAGGACAAGAACAACACTGCTTCTCCTGAATCCGAGGATCAACTATCGGTCAGATTCTCTTTCCAGTACCCTGGAATAGAC
>BJKM01001549.1:0-26733 GCA_015082035.1 Chaenogobius annularis | reverse complement strand
GAGGAGAGCGGAGGAGAGAGACAGAGAGCAGAGGAGAGAGAGAGGAAGAGAGGAGAGAGGAGAGAGAGAGAGAGAGAGAGAGAGAGAGAGAGGGAGAGAGAGAGGAGAGAGAGAGAGAGGAGAGAGAGGAGAGAGAGGAGAGATGAGAGGAGAGAGAGGGAGAGGGAGAGAGAGAGAGAGAGAGGGAGAGAGAGGGAGAGAGAGAGAGAGGGAGGAGAGGAGAGAGGGGTGAGAGGAGGAGAGAGAGAGGGAGAGAGAGAGAGAGAGGGATGAGAGAGAGAGAGAGGGATGAGAGGAGAGAGAGGAGGTGAGAGAGAGAGAGGGAGAGAGAAGAGGAGGAGAGGAGGAGAGAGGACAGAGAGAGGGAGAGAGAGGCGGAGAGAGGCAGAGAGAGGGATGAGAAGAGAGAGAGAAGAGAGAGAGGCATGAGAGACAAGAGAGGGATGATAGACAGAGAGAACGGAGAGAGACAGAGAGAGGAGAGCGAGGAGAGAGACAATCTCCTTTCTCTCTCTTCTCTCTCTTGTCTCCTTCTCTCTCTCCTCTCTCTCTCTCTCTCTCTCTCTCCCTCTCTCTGCTCTCTCTCTCTCTCTCTCTCTCTCTCTCTCTCTCTCTCTCTCCCTCTCCTCTCTCTGTCTCTCTCTCTCTCCTCTCTCTCTCCCTCTCTCTCTCTGTCTCTCCCGTGGCGGTTAAACCACAGCTCACAGTCCGTGGCGCGCACAGACGCGCAGAGACGCGCAGAGACGCGCTCCTCTTTCACCTCGCGCTTCCACAGCTTCCGCGCTCCTCGCGGGCTCCATCTCCACACGCACGTGGCTCATGCGAAGTGACAGCACGAGGACGTACAGGACGCACGCACGCGCTCCACGTCTGGATGTTTTGGGGATTTTGGCTGGACTCTTTGACTCGTGAATGGGACGTAACCGGAGGGCGCCAGGAGAACTGCGCGTGGACCAGGACCAGCCCGGGGAGAGCGCGCCGCCGGCGAGCAAAAGCTGCGCCTCGACCCGGTGTCAGGCACGGAGGTCAGTGTGGAGCTCCGGTGCGCACGCACACACACACACACACACACACACACACATGCACGTGCACGCGCCTGTGGGTGATGCCATTCAAACTGTGATTAAATACGCACGCGCTCAATGTCATTGGAGACTTTTGCGTCGCTCCTCATCTTATTTCAGTCCTGGTTTAGTTGATCTTAAACCTTCACATAATAAATGTTCTTCTCTTTGTAAAGTTATTTTGGCTTTTTTTGATTATTGATTATGTGTCATGACATTAGACATATCAAAATGAAACGGTAACGTCATTATACTTGGAGGATCGAGATCGTTTCTGTCTTTCTGCCCATGGGCCTGTGTATGAAGTGGTTGCGAGCCCAGGCGTCCCCTCAGACGAGTGGGAGGTCCCAAACAGTGGGAGGCCCCCCAGGGAAGTAAGCCCACTCTACAAAGTCCATATTGAGTCCATGAAGAGTCTAGATGGTGACTTGAGTTTGTCCTGACTCAGACCTATTCTAGTCTTGGTTTAGAGCTGGTTTAGGTTTTTCCTTCAGTCCAGATTTAAGTGTGATGTTCTAGTTAAAACTTAAACAATGATGATTTAGAGTGGTTAAGTCCTGGTTTAGTCGGTTTAGACCTAAACTTAGTCTTTGTTTTTTTAATCGTTTACTCCTAAATTTGACTTGTTTAGTCTTGTTTTTCTTCTTGGTTTAGTTTTGGTTTAGTCTTGCTTTAGTCCTGGTTTTGTCCTAGTCTGGCCCTGGTTTAGTCCTGCTTTAGTCTGGTTTAGTCCTGGTTTTGTCCTGGTTTAGTCCTGGTCTAGTCCTGGTTTAGTCTTGGTTTAGTCCTGGTTTAGTCTTGGTTTAGTCCTGGTTTAGTCCTGCTTTAGTCCTGGTCTAGTCCTGGTCTAGTCCTGGTTTAGTCCTTCTTTAGTCCTGGTTTAGTCCTGGTTTAGTCTTGGTTTAGTCCTGGTTTAGTCTTTGCCTAGTCCTGGTTTAGTTTTGGTTTAGTCTTGGTTTAATCCTGGTTTAGTTTTGGTTTAGTCTTGGTTTAGTCCTGGTCTAGTCCTGGTCTAGTCCTGGTCTAGTCCTGCTTTATTCCTGCTTTAGTGCTGGTCTAGTCCTGGTCTAGTCCTGGTCTAGTCCTGCTTTATTCCTGCTTTAGTGCTGGTCTAGTCCTGTCTAGTCTTGGTTTAGTCTTGGTTTAGTCCTGGTTCAGACCTGGTGCAGACCTGGTTCAGACCCTGCGTTTAGTCCTGCTTTAGTCCTGGTTCAGTTTTGGTTTACCTGCCTTTAGTCCTGCTTTAGTCCTGGTTCAGACCTGGTTCAGACCTGGTTCAGACCTCTTTAGTCCTGGTTCCAGTCCTGGTTCAGACCTGGTTCAGACCTGTAGACCTGTTCAGTCCTGAGTTCGTCTGGTTTAGTCCTGGTTCAGACCTGGTTAGTCCAGTTTAGTCCTGGTTTAGTCCTGCTTTAGTCCTGGTCTAGTCCTGGTTTAGTTTTGGTTTAGTCTTGGCTTTAGTCCTGCTTTAGTCCTGGTCTAGTCCTGGTTTAGTTTTGGTTTAGTTTTGGTTTAGTCTTGGTTTAATCCTGGTTTTGTCCTGGTCTAGTTCTGGTCTAGTTCTGGTCTAGTCCTGGTCTAGTCCTGGTTTTGTCCTGGTTTTGTCCTGGTTTTGTCCTGGTTTTGTCCTGGTCTAGTCCTGGTCTAGTCCTGGTCTAGTCCTGGTTTTTGTCCTGGTCTAGTCCTGGTCTAGTCCTGGTTTTGTCCTGGTCTAGTCCTGGTCTAGTCCTGGTCTAGTCCTGGTCTAGTCCTGGTCTAGCCCTGTTTCTTTTTCTGGGGCAGTTCAACACGTTCATTTGCGTCAGATGCCCTCCCTGTGGTCTTGCGTCATGTTTGATTATTTCCACATTTATTTATTTGCGCGGCGTTTGATCCGCCCCGGTGGAAACGGGTCTCTCTCTGGGGTCTCTCTCCTGGGTCCTTCTCTGGGGTCTCTCTCTGGGGTCTCTGAACCGGAGAACACAAAATCTGATTATTCTAAACTTCTGATGGAAATCCGGCGCTGACGGTGCAGTTTTTAATTTATGCATTAAAACGGGATGATTTATGAAGTGAGCCACGGACGGATTAGACCCGAATCCAGACCGAAACCGACTTAAACAGTCAAATCAAGACAGTTCCGGTAAATTACTGAGCGCTTAAGTCCTGGTGTAGAGTTCAGTCCTGTAGACCTTAATCCAGGTTCAGTCTCTGTTCGTCCTGGTTCGGTCTTGGTTCAGTCCTGGTCCAGTCCTGGTCCAGTCCCGGTTCAGTCCCGGTTCAGTCTCTGTTCTGTCCTGGTTCAGCCCTTCCTGGTTCAGTCCTGGTTCGGTGTCGGTCCTGGGTTCAGTCCTGGTTTAGTCCTGGTTCGGTCCTGGTTCAGTCTGGTTTTGGTCAGTTCGGTTGGTTGGCCTGGTTGGTCCAGGGTTTGTTTCCTGGTTCGGTCTGTTTGGTCCTGGTTTCGGGTCCTGGTTGGTCCTGGTTGGTCCTTTGTTGTTCCTGGTTTCCTGGTTCGGTTTGTCCTGGTTTGGTCTGGTTTGGGGTCCTTGTTCGTCCTTGTTCGGTCCTGGTTCGGTCCTGGTTTCGGTCCTGGTTCGGTCCTTGGTCGGTCCTTGTTCGGCTCTTGGTTCGGTCCTTGGTTCGGTCTGGTTCGGTCCTTGTCCTCTGGTTTCTGGTTCCCTGGTTCGGTCCTGGTTCGTCCTGGCTGGTCCTGTCGGTCGGTTTTTTCGGTCTTGTTCGGTCTGGTTTAGTCCTGGTTCGGTCTTGTCGGTTCCTGGTTCGGTCTGGTTCGGTCTGGTTGGTCCTGGTTGGTCCTGGTTCGGTCCTTGTCCGGTCCTGGTTCGGTCTGGTTGGTCCTGGTTCGTGTTTGTTCGGTCCTGTGCTGTTCGGTCCTGGTTTGTCCTGGTTCGGTCCTTTGTCCTGGTTCGGTCCTGGTCGGGGAGGTCTGGTTCGGTCCTGTTTCTGGTTCAGTCCTTGTTCGGTCGGTCTGGTTCGGTCGGTCCTGGTCCGGTCCTGGTTGGTCCTGGTTGGTCCTGGTTCGGTCCTGGTTCGGTCCTGGTTGGTCCTGGTTCGGGTGGTCCGGTCCTTCAGTCCTGGTTGTCCTGTTCGGTCTGGTTCGGTCTGGTTCGGTCCTGGTTCGGTCTGGGTTCGGTCCTTCGGTCCGGTTCGGTCCTGGTTCTGGGTCCTGGTTTCGGTCCTGGTTCGGTCCTTTGGTCTGGTTCTGGTCCTGGTTTGGTTCCTGGTTCGGTCCTGGTTCGGTCTGGTTCGGTCCTGGTCGGTCCGGTCCTGGTTCGGTTCCTGGTCCTTGTTCGGAGTCTAGTCGGTCCTGGTTCGGTCCTGGTTAGTCCCGGTTGGTCCTTGTCTGGTTTGTTTCGGTCCTGGTTTCGGTCTTTGTCGGTCTTGTCGGTCCTGGTTTAGTCTGGTTCGGTCCTTGTTCGGTCCTTGGTTCGGTCCGGTCAGTGGGTCCTTTGTCCGTCCTTGTGTCCTTGTCCGGTCCTGGTCCGGTTCGGCTCCTTGTCCGGTCCTTGTTCGGTCCTGGTTGGGTCCCGGTCAATCCTGGTTCGGTTCCTTGTCCGGTTTCCCTTGGTTCGGTCCTGGTCCTGGTTTCGGTCCGGTTCCTTGTCCGGTCCTTGTCTGGTTTGTTCAGTCCTTGGTTCGGTCTAGTTTAGTCCTGGTTCAGAATCGAATCAGAATCATTCGGCAACTGGTTCGGCCTGGTTGGTCCTGGTTCGGTCCTGGTTCGTCTGGTGGTCCTGGTTCGGTCCCTGGTTCGGTCTGGTTCGGTCCTGGTTCGGTCCTCGGTCCTTGTTGGTCCTGGGTCCTGGTCCTGGTTCGGGTCCTGGTTCGGTCCTGGTTCGGTCCTGGTTCGGTCCTGGCTCGGTCCTGGTTCGGTCTGGTTCGGTCCTTGTTCGGTCCCTGGTTCGGTCCTGGTTCGGTCCTTGTCCGGTCCTGGTTCGGTCTGTTCGGTCCTGCTCGGTCCTGTTCGGTCCTGGTCGGTCCTTGTTCGGTCCTGGTTGGTCCTGGTTCGGTCCCTTGTCTTGGTCCTTGTTCGGTCCTGGTTCGGTCTGGTTCGGTCCTGGTTCGGTCCGGTTCGGTCCTGTTCGGTCCTGGTTCGGTCCTGGTTCGGTCTGGTTCGGTCCTGGTCCTTGTCGGTCCTGGTTTAGTTCCGGTCCTGGTTCGGGTTTGTCTGGTTCGGTCTTGTCCGGTCCTTGTTCGGTCCTGGGTTCGGTCCTCCGGTCCTTGTTCGGTCCTGGTTCGGTTCGGTCCTTGTCGGTCCTGGTTCTGGTTTGTCTGGTTGGTCCTGGTTCGGTCCTTGGTTCCCGGTCCTTGTCGCCTTGTTCGGTCTGGTTCGGTCTGGTTCGGTCCCGGTTCGGTCCTGGTTGGTCCTTTGTTGGTCCTGGTCGGTCTGGTTTAGTCCTGGTTCGGTCCTGGTTCGGTCCTGGTTCGGGTCTGGTTCGGTCTGGTTTCGTCGTCCTGGTTCCGGTCCTGGTTCGGTCCTGGTTCAGTCCTGGTTCGGTCCTGGTCCTGGTTTCGGTCCTGGTTCGGTCTGGTTCGGTCCTGGTTCGGTCCTGGTTCGGTCCGGTTCGTCCTGGTTCGTCCTGGTTCGGTCCTGTTCGGTCCTGGTTCGGTCCTGGTCCGGTCCTGGTTGGTCCTGGTTAGTCCTGGTTCGGTTCGGTCCGGTCTGTTCCGATCCTGGTTCGGTCCTTGTCGGTCCTGGTTCGGTCCTGTTCGGTCTGGTTCGGTCCTTGTTCGGGTCCTAGGTTCGGTCTGGTTCGGTCCTTGTCGGTCCTTGTCGGGTCCTTGTTCGCGGTCTGGTTCGGGTCTTGTCCGGTCCGGTCCGGTCCGGTCCTTGTCCGGTCCGGTCCCTGTTCGGTCCTTGTCCGGTCCTTGTCGGTCCTGTTCGGTCTTGTCGGTCCTGGTTCGGTCCTTAGTCCGGTCCTTGTTCGGCTGGGTTGGTCTGGTTTCGGGTCCTTGTCCGGCCTTGTTCGGTCCTTGGTTCGTCTTGTCCGTCCTTGCTTGGTCCTGTTCAGTCCTGTTCGGTCCTAGTTTAAGTCCTGGTTCAGAATCAGAATCAGAATCGTTCGGCACTGGTTCGCACTGGTTCGGTCTGGTTCGGTCCGGTTCGGTCCTGGTTCGTTCGGTCCTGTTGGTCTGGTTGGTTCTGGTTCGGTCCTGGTTGGTGTCGCTGGTTCGGTCGGTCGGTCTTGTTCGGTCCTTGTTCGGTCCTTGTTCGGTCCTTGTTCGGTCTGGTTCGGTCCTGGTTCGGTCCTGGTTCGGTCCTGGTTCGGGTCTGTTCGGTCTTTGTTCGGTTCTGGTTCGGTCCTTGGTTCGGGTCCTTGCTCGGTCTGGGTTCGGTCCTGGTTCGGTCCTGGCTCGGTCCTTGTTCGTCCTGTCCGGTCTATTTCGTCGGTCCTGGTTTAGTCCTGGTTGGTCTTTCCGGTCCTTGTTCGGTCCGGTCCTTGTTCGGTCCTGGTTCGTCCTTGTCGGTCCTTGTTCGGTCCTGGTTCGCTGGTCCTTCGGTCCTGGTTCGGTCCTTGTCGGTCTGTCCGTCCTTGTTTCGGGTCCTGGTTCGGTCCTGGTTCGGTCTGGTCGGTCGGTCCTGGTCTTCGGTCCTGGTTCAGTCCTTTTCGGTCTGGTCGGTCCTGGTTGTCTGTTCGGTCCTGTCCGGTCCTTGTCCTGGTTTCGGTCCTGTTCGGTCCTGGTTGTCCTTGTTCGGTCCTGGTTCGGTGGTTCGGTCCTGTCCGGTCCGGTTCTTTGTCCGGTTGGTTCAGTCCTAGTTCGGTCCTGTCGGTCCAGTCTGGTTCGGTCCTGGTTCGGTCGGGTCCTGTTCCAGGTCCTCGGTTTTCGCTGGTTCGGTCCTGTTCGGTCCTGGTTCGGTCCTGGTCGGTCTTGTCGGTCTTCGTTCCTTGTTCCGGTCCTGGTCCCTGGTTCGGTCCTGGTTCGGTCCTTGTCCGGGTCCTTGTTCCTGGTTCGGTCCTGTTCGGTCCTTGTCGGTCCTGGTTCGGTCCTGGTTCAGTCCTGGTTCCGGTCCTTGTTCGGTCCTGGTTCGGTCCTGGTTCGGTCCTGGTCCTGGTCTTGTCGGTCCTTGTCCGGTCCTGTTCGGTCCTGGTTCGGTCGTTCGGTCCTGGTTGTCTGGTTTGTTCCTGTTCCGGTCCTTTCGGTCCTGTTCGGTCCGTTCGGTCCTTTCCGGTCCTTGTTCGGTCCTGTCCTGGTCTCGGCTGGTTCGGTCCTTGTCCGGTCCTGGTTCAGTCCTAGTTTAGTCCTGGTTCGGTCCTGGTTCGGTCCTGGTTCGGTCCTGTTTTTTTTGGTCGGTCCTGGTTCGGTCCGGTCCTTGTCGGTCCGGTTCCTGGTCCTCGGTCCTGGTTCGGTCCTGGTTTCTGTTCTTGTCGGTCCTCGGTTGGTCCTAGTTTAGTCCTGGTTCACCGTTCGGGTTCCTAGTTTGTGGGTCCCTCCTTGTCCGGTCCGGTCCTGGTTCGGTCCTGGTTCGGTCCTTGGTCCGGTCCGGTTCAGTCCTAGTTTAGTCCTGGTTCGGTCCTTGTCCGGTCCTGGTTCGGTCCTTGTTCGGTCCTTGTTCGGTCCTGGTTCGGTCCTTGTTCGGTCCTGGTTCGGTCCTGGTTCGGTCCTGGTTCGGTCCTAGTTTAGTCCTGGTTCGGTCCTGGCGTGTTTGCTTGAGAGAATAATTCTAACAACGAAAAAGCTGCGAAACAGCGAGTGTGGGACGAATCGTGCTCCGGTTCTTCAGCACTTCAGAACATAATAAACGTAGACTAATTCATCCTCAATAATAATGGTCTCGTAATGGGGTCGAGCCTGAGTTTGGGGCGTCATTCTCATCAACTGGAAGCAGAAAATAAACATGAATGAAAACGCCACATTGACCGAAAAGCATTCCAACCAAGAGGAACGAAAACGCAAAGAAACGAGATCGAGGGACGAGGCGGATGTCGTGCAAATGCTTGAGAATTATTGTTGCAGCGAAGCGCGAATAACTTCAAAACTTCTGAATTCTCACTTGTGACATTTGACACCAATTTGGGAAAGTGAGATTCCGCCGAGTGCAGCTACCCACGGTCCAGATCTGATTGAGCTCCTGTTCGCCGAGTTGGAGCAACCGCAAACGGGTAAATATTGAGTTTGTGTTGGTTTCCGAAGTCGTTCTTCACGCTACGGACACAATCGCAGGTGAATTGTATGCAAATGTTCAAAGCTGGCTTCAGTTCCCCGGCTAAGTGAGGCCCGCGTCGTGCCAAAGGACGTCTCGCTGCCAAATTCGGTGTGCCGGTGTCTGCGGAGGCGTGCGGTGGGCTCCGAGCACAAAGATTCACTGATGTGGCAAGAATCTGCGAGTGGGAGGTAAAAGAATCCATCACATGTTTTGATTTATTTATCCAATCTCTCCACAAGGGGGCTTTTTACGACCCCCTGGCACCTCTCAGCATCGACAGGATGGATGGATCCGGAGACACGACCTGCCGAAAGGAAAGCCACTGAAGACACCGGGCCGGGCTAGCAGTTTTAGTCAAATGGCTGGTTTTGGTTAGAAATGACTCACTTTGGAGTCAATTCTTCCCTTTAGTTTTCTCATTTCTTTCTTTACTTTGTCACGGTTGAATCTAAATCGGACCCAAGAGCAGGAGGCCAAAGGTGTCGCAGATGACGGTTTATTTGAACACTGTTGAGTTGAGTTCATGGCGTTGGGAGAGTTGGAGCAGGAGGTCAGCGAGGCTGGATCTGGACTCACGGGACAAAGACAGGCAAGTATGAGAAGCCAAGTGCGATGACTGACAATGACTGTCGTTAAGGAACTGCTGTGGAGCTGCTCTTCTTCTTCTCGTGGGGGGTTTTCGGCGGGTGGCAAACATAAAACATAACCATCTGGAGCTGAAGTTTATTCTTTGTGTTATTTACAGTGATAAAGTGCTCCCAGTCCTCAGTTCCCCTTCACCCACGGCCCTGAGCCAATCCCTCCTGTACAGTGCTGAATCCTCCCAGTAATATCATCCATATCATCTATTTCATCCATATGCACCATTTATGAGCCCATATTTCATCCAATATAGACCTATATCACCTGTCACCCATTATCAATCTATTTCCTCCATTATAATCCATATCACCTATAATCACCATGTCATCCATCTAACCCTATGACACTAGTCATCTATAATCACCTGTCATGTCCATCCCATGATCATACACCATGTCACAAATCACGTATGTCACCCATATCAACCCATGTCATCCATCACCCATTAGTTATTCATATCACCATATCCATTCTGCCAATCACCTATGCACCATATCATCCTCACATGTCATCCATATCACTATGCCAATCCTATTCACCATTATCCTCTACCCATCCTGAATGTCATCCCATTCTTCCCTATATCTCTGCATATCACCTATTGTACCATATCATCCAATTCCATATCACTCCATGTCATCTGGCCTGCATCAGTCACCTCATATCAGTGCCAAATACCATTCATCTAATGTCACCCAAATCATATCACCTATGTCATCATATCTCCATATCATTCATGTCCATCGACAGGTCACCCTAATCTTCCTAATCCCATCCATGTCATCTCTCACTCATATCCTCCAATTATCTTGTCACCCATCACCACATCCATCATCATGTCATCCATGTCACCCATATCATCCAATCATCTATTTCATCCATATTACCCACATCATCCATATCATCTATGTCATCCATGTCATCAATATAATTCTATATCATCCATCTCCATCGTTTCTTGCAGTGCCCAGTGCACCATTAACACATTGTCAACGGGCAGCATCTCTACAGAACAGTTTCCATCACAACATAAGCGATAAAGCCGAGGGAAACTAACCTAAACTCTCACGTCAGATTTACTTTCTAAACTAACCGATTGTTGTGTGTTCTTTCTTGTTCCTGTCCTTCAACGACTTTGGCAGCTTCAGAACATGGCACCATCTTCTCTAACCTGACTATAATAACAAACACTTTAGGTCAATTCACACACTCCTCAAACCTCACACTCTCACTCCACAACCTTCCACATTTACCCACTCCCTTATACACTGCAGGTCACGTGACCCTACTCCTGGCAGCAGGAGCGCCTCGGGGGCCCTGCTGAAAGGTCTCACTCCCCCCCGCTTCCCTTCAAACATTAAACACACTGACGTACTTTCTACAGACTCTCCTCCAATAGATCGAGACAGCCTCCGAACCCCCCACACACCGGGAACATCCATAAAAAGCCACATCAAAATCAATAAAAACAACCACTAACTAACACGATTTACTTCAAGCGGGAAACATTGGCTGCGCAGATGCTTTTCGAAACGCGTCAATCTGTTGGCGCTCGTTCTCGCTGTTTTTGAAGGAAACACGGGTCAATTATTCCCATGTCACTTCTGGTTACTCGAATCGACCGGACTCGGCCCAACTTCTCCCCCACAGACCTCCCAACAGCATGCGGACCCTTGAATATACCGGTGATTGATGATTGCGGCCGGGTGGGAGGAGCCATGCCCAGGTGGGAGGGAACACACAGACACTACATGCAAGGTGAGGAGGAGTCGAGGGAGAGGACAAAAAGAGGAGGAGGAACACTGCTGCAAGTCCTGACGCTACTTTGTACTTGGTACTGCACTCTACCGCCTCTGCTGGTTGTTGGAGAAACTGCGGTTGTTTCCAGTGGCTCGTTGCCCATGTGTGTGTGTTTTGGGAATGTCCTGGAGTCCATAAATACTGGACCGAGATCAATGATGCGCTGCCGACTTTAAAACCTCTGTAAACCAAAGTGTCTGGAATGTAAAACTCCAGCGATGGACACATGAGTGATGGATACCTGTGGAGAGGACCTTTTGGCGGCCGCTGGCGAAGAAAATCAATGAACACCAACATGGATGACGAGAAGAAGAAAGAGGTTTACATTCAAGCCAGGGAAACCGGCATAACTGGCCTAGCCCAACTTAAAGACGTAAACCCGCGAAGTACAATTGAAGTGTCTTGATTCGCCGTTTTTATTAGCAAACCTTTGGCGCTAACGCTAAACCACTACTACCACCCAGAACGTCCCTCGGCCTCCGCGCGAGTTCTTTGAGCAGCTGTAGACTGGGACAAGAGTGGTCCGAACCTAAACCCTGTACCCGGTTTTGACCCATGCGTGAGGAGCGTGTTTCAGTTTGAAATGTTAGCGCTAATGTTTCAAGCTAGCGATCTGCGACTTGAATACGCAGTTGTTTTTACACGTTTCTCTTCCGGCAAAATGCCCGGTTCATAAAAATAGAACGCGCCGAGCTGTTCTCATCCAACAAGATCCCAAATTTACACACAGAAATCACTTTTATTATTAATCGGTCGCACAACGTTGCGCACCGGCGACGTTGTGTGCTTGTCCGACGAGCGTGCTAATGTGATGCTAATGGTGCGAAAGTAGCGTCAAAACAAACGTCCACAACTTAAGAAAGGAGGTAATTTGAGGATGTTGTTGTATTTAAAAGTTGTTTCTACACACAAAGTATCGTTGCTCTGGTAAACTTTTATTGATAATAATAATAATAATAATAATAATAATAATAATAATAATAATAATAATAATAATAATAATAATAATGCATTTGGACACTCAAATATGCTTTTTAACACAGAAACAAAGCAAAAGGACACGTTTTCAGAGTGGTCCCTTGGAAAACTAGCTCGCGTTCTCTTCCAATTGAATATTCTGTTACTATGACGATAGATCATTTAACATATTTGCTTAGAAAGTACTTGAATAAACCTCTGAATAAGCCAAGATTCTTTTCCTCCGCGCTCGTCGTGCAGTTTGAATGCATGTGGCTGCGGGCAGACTGTACAGGGTTCAGCGGGTCAGAGTTCGTCTGGAGCCATCGCCATAGTAACCGGCAGCCCACGACAATCTGTTCACGTTTGTATTGTGCGTCCTCTGACTCTTTCGCGCCGGTGACTCACACAGAAACACACATACAAGCTGCAGAGTCAGTGCTCAGACTTGCATCGAAAAACAGAGTCGAATCAGGTTAAAAAGCTGCACTGTGTCACTTTTCTGACGGAGGGCCGCTACTCGCTCGTCTCCGTGGTTACCGCTTTTCCACACATACGGCATCGATCGTAAGTATACTTAGCTTTACTTCAATCACAGGTGTTTTTATTGCTCGAAAATAGCTCAAAAAGACGTACATTCTTACTGTGATGGGGCTCGCCTCTCCGCAGTGTTGACCTGTAACTTCGCCTGGTGGTGTCACATTTTTCAAAGAACACATCGTCGTTGTCGTTTTTCGCATCCTGTATAAAATAAAAACGTCCTCCGGCAGCGCGAGGCCACTCTTCCGTTTTATGGCCCCAAACGAGTGACCCAGATGAACCCCTGTGAGACCCCAGACCCGGCGGCGTCTGGGGTCTCAGTCCAAAAAGGTCCGATTCTGTGGGACTGGCCTGGATGTTAGCGTTAGCATATTTTCAAGTAGCTCCGCCTTTTCCTTCCTCTACGTGTCTCCCATTATCGCTTGACTGGAATTTTCCACATTGTGGCATTAAACACAGGACGAGCAGGTCGGCACAGTGAGTTTCATATCCAGGCTGCGCCAAGACCAGACCTCAGGCCCTGACCAAGACCAGACCCAGATCCTGACCAAGACCAGACCTCAGGCCCTGACCAAGACCAGACTCAGATCCGGACCAAGACCAGACAGGCCCTGACCAAGACCAGACCCAGATCCTGACCAAGACCAGACCCAGATCCTGACCAAGACCAGACCAGATCCGACCAAGACGGACCAGATCCTGCAGACCAACCGACCAATGACCCCACGACTGCCAACCAAGTACGACAAGACCAGCAGATCCTGACCAAAGCACGGACCCAGATCTCACCCATCGACCAAGACCAGACCCGCATACGGACGAATGACCAGACCAGATCCTGACCAAGACCAGAACCAGATCCTGCCAAGACCAGACTCCGAGATCCTGACCAAGACCGACAGATCCTGATCAGACCGGACCCTAGATCTGAACCAAGACGGACTCAGATCCTGACCAAGACCAGACCCAGATCCGGACCAAGACCAGACCTGATCTGCTCTGTGGTCACCTGGATGAAGGATGGGTCAAATGCTGAGGACAAAATTCCTTATGGGGAGAATAACGTGTACTGTCACTTTAAGCGACAGGTCAGATCCGTGGAGAGGCGACGCCCACTCACGACAGAATGTATGTTTTATTTTATTAATCAAAACTTAAGTCACTGAATAAATTCAAGCTTCACATCCAATGCCACACTGTGGAACTTTCCAGGCAAAGCAGTAACATCTCCACGGTAACAAGCAGAAAAGTTACATCGTGCAGCTTTCATGGCTGACATGGGCTGACCCCAAACTCTTATTGAGGTATTTACTTTTCCTGTTCAAAACAGCAGCGCCTACAACAAAGTCTGGAGTTTCAAAGTTCAATCGAGTTTTCTAATTCAAGCAACATTATTCATGAGGTTCTAATTTTAAATAAAGCTTGAAAAAGGTTGGTGTGTTGCTAAGGAAACAACAGTATCAGCGTAGTGCAAAAACAGTGCATAAATAGGTTAAGGGTCATGTTTTATTCCAAGCTGAACTGACCAGTCCTTCTTGGAGCAGTTTGTGAGAGAAAACCAGGTCGTTCATGTGGAGCTCATGCTGAGCCAGCTCCTGTGGCCTTCTGGGAAAGCAGCGTCCAACGGGCTTTGATGATAACCAGTGCTAATGACCTGCATCGGCTTTATGTTAAATGGATGTATGTATTCTTAATAAAGCGTCTTAAAATCTAAATGCTTTGCTTTGAATCAACATAAAATAATTACGTGGAAAAAGATGCTTTTTGAAAGAACCAGAAGAACCAGATTTTCACCTCATTTAGAGTCAAGAAAATGGCAACGCAATCACAAATGTGGTTGTCAGTTAAGACCACATTAAACCAGAAGAATAAAGTGACATTTGGACTTCTCATTTGACTAAAACTCAGTTTCAGATTTTTACAGTTCAGAGACATTTGAGGTGTTTTTAGGTTTATAATTTGAAGTAAATTCCAAAACTGTTGCAACCAATAACGCGCGGTTCATCAATATTTAGTGGACAACACAAAAGTGAAAATAAATAAATAAATGTAAGAATACAGACGGGTGGGCTTTGAACCCTGGTCTCCACATGAAGGTAAACCCCTGATCAAAGAGCTGAATGGATTAAATAACATCACTTAATTCACCAGTTCATCACTCATTAGCGCTCTGCGTTAGTAAAACACTTCCTGTTTCTAACGTGTGATTATTATAAACGTGACTGAGCTACAAACACAGACTTCGTTTTTAAGTCCGTTTGTTGAAACGTGGCGCCGCTGTTGCTTCGCTTCTCCTCTGCACCATTGCTCAGTCAGGGCGTCGCTTCTCCTCTGCACATGCTCAGTCAGGGCGTCGCTTCTCCTCTGCACATGCTCAGTCAGGGCTTCACGTCTCCTCTGCACATGCTCAGTCAGGCTTCACTCCTCCTCTGCACATGCTCAGTCAGGGCTTCACTCTCCTCTGCACATGCTCAGTCAGGGCTTCACGTCTCCCCCGCACATGCTCAGTCGGCGTCGCTTCTCCTCTGCACATGCTCAGTCAGGCGTCACGGTCTCCTCTGCACATGTGCAGACCTCTGGTTCTAAACGCTCATGTTTTAGGGTGGAGCATGAACAGGCCTCTGAACACGCCCACAGACTGAGCTGCTGCAGGAGAAGAAGAACCAAGCTTCCTGCAGTACTGCTCGGCGGCCTGTAGAGGCTTCGGCAGCAGAAGTGAGGGGAAAACGGGCTCATTTGGATATATTTTAGAATAATTTAAAATATAGTTGTTGCACGTTGTCATTTTCGATGTTATTGGTCAATCACTGCTGGCCCTGATTGCCCTGACCGCACGACACTGGAAGATATTGTACAAAGGGCCAAAACTCCTCTAATGTCAGACAAATTATGTGACGAGTAAAAACAAATGAGAACAGCGTTATTTTATTGAGATAATGTTTAAAGGGTCTGAGAAGATCTGAGTGATGTTATGACTGGAGCCGTGTCATTGTTGTAGGTTATTCCTGTTTTAAAGCTCATCTTTTGTTCTCGCTAATCTCTTTGGGCATTATTCACCGACGCATGACTCAAACGAGGGTTTGTTGTTGGCTGAAGCCAGAACTACTAATGATCTGCTCAGCCTCTGGTGCTTCATTTCACTACAGCAGTAGAATATATTTAGTGCATGTATTTTTGTCATTGTTGTGTGGTCCAGGCTGTGAGTGCACTGAGACGAGATGGTCTGCACCCTGGAGGACCCCCCACACACACACACACTTTATGTACTTACCATTTATGGTGTGCAATGTTGGGGCCCCGGGGCCCATACACCGCAAATCCTGGAACACTTCAGTTCTTAAAGACGTCGTCACAAAACTGCTTTAAAGGGGATTTGGACATAATGTGTAACTTATTAACATGAAAATAATTTTAGTCTTTTGATGCTCAGGGTCTCGGCCCCCCACACAAGGAATCCTACAGACGTCTCTTTGCTTCATTCATTTTTCAAACCCTCACAAATTGCAGGTGGAACTTCTGCTAAAACGAGGAGCAGAAAACACAAAAGGTATTTGGTTTCCTGAATGAAATGGAGACAGATGTTTTTGGCCCCTCGCCGTGACTCTCCGGGAGCAGCAGCTGCCGCCCCGGCGCCACGCTCGTCCTGTGCCGTGTGCCGTGGATGGGGATGGATCACCTCATTGTGTTTTATTACGGTGAGATTTAAAACGCAGATGCAGCGCGTGTGAGGCTTCTGGAGCATCCATCACCGAGGCAGGGCTAAACAAACCAATCTGCCACCTGTCTCCTCCGCTAACGTCACGCTAACATCAGGCAAACATCAGGCTAACATCAGGCTGACGTCACGCTAACATCAGGTTAACATCACGCTAACATCACGCCAACTGCACTCTAACATCAGGCTAACATCAGGCTAACATCAGGCTAACATCAGGCTGACGTCACGCTAACATCAGGTTAACATCACGCTAACATCAGGCTAACGTCACACTAACATCAGGCTTACATCAGGCTAACATTACGCTAACATCAGGCTAACGTCACGCTAACATCACCCTAACATCAGGCTAACATCAAGCTTATGTCACGCTAACATCACGCTAACATCAGGCTAACATCAAGCTAATGTCACGCTAACATCACGCTAACATCAGGCTAACGTCACGCTAACATCAGGCTAATGTCACGCTAACATCACGCCAACGTCACGCTAACATCAGGCTAATGTCACGCTAACATCACGCTAACATCAGGCAAACATCAGGCTAACATCACGCTAACATCAGGCTAACGTCACACTAATGTCACGCTAACATCACGCTAACATCACGCTAACATCAGGCAAACATCAGGCTAACATCACGCCAACGTCACGCTAACATCAGGCTAATGTCACGCTAACATCACACTAACATCAGGCTAACGTCAGGCTAACATCAGGCTAATGTCACACTAACATCACGCTAACATCAGGCAAACACAGAGAACCGGCCTGCACAGCGCCCCCTGCTGAGGATGGTTTTTAGTTAGGTTTGCATTCCCAGTATTCGGAAGGTCAAATAAAACATTATGATCTTGTACTTCAGAGTTGGACGGAAGGATTTGTTCATATCTAAGTCTTGAGTTATTCACATTTGAACTCTGAGGTGAAATTAGAATTGTTGTGCCTTTTTCCAGTCACTTTCAGTTTATTCAAACACTGCAAAAGACTTTGGTCCAAACTCAAAAAGTATCATTTAAATCGTGCACAGTGTTTCAAAGTGTGTGAGTGCATTTGGTGCCAAAGTGCTTTCGAGTGCTTTATTCACTGCTCACCTGGAGGAGGTCAGCTGCTACTGCAGCCACAGCTGCCCCGGGCCTTTAGTTGCCTTTACTTACATGTTCTAGGCTGTGTGTGCGTGTGCATGTGCGTGTCTAAGGCCGTTTGCAGATGCCGTCCCACCGTGGACCCTTCCAGTGGTCTCCCATCCAGATATGGACCAGGCCCGCCCTGCTTAGCTTCCTGTGGAGGTCAGTGTCCTGTAACTCCGCCCTGATGACCTCGACATCACTGGACATCCACATTCGGACCGTCACAGTCATGTCAGAATAAAAGTGTCATTTGTTTGTGCAGACGAGCTTTGGCCCTAGTTTACACTATGGTTGCTAAGCAACTGTTATGGAATTACCTCAATCTATACTGCATCTGCTGCTCGTGTCGACATTAAATGTTACATTTGTCAAACTGGGGAAACTATTAGAGGATAATCACAGTGTGTTTCAGTGACATATGGCCATACTCACAAACCTGACGCGTACGCAGCCTGGAAGAGCCTCTTCCTGTCTGTCTCCATGGAAATACTGTTCCTTTGGCTTTTACACGAAAGGCATGAAACGTGTCCATCTGAGTGAATGTCCCATGGGGTGGCTTTAACTTCATACCATGGACCAGAGCGTGACTCGGTGTCGCTCCAAACGCCATGAGGCTCTTCTAACTCGTCAGGCCTGAAACAAAACACCACTCGTTTGTCGTTTTACCGCCCCCTTGTGGTAATACCCTTCTGCAGACGTATAGCGCTCTTAATTAAGTATTAGAAATTGATCTTGAGGGCTCGTCCTAATCGCGCATGTATTCATTAGCACGCTTCAACAGCACAATAATTAATCAAAATCATTAACGACGTGTCCAGACGTTTTCCCGTTTCGTTCTCAGTGTTTAAAAGCGCTAACGGGCCACTAATGATCCCCCCCCTTGTACCCCTCGCTCTGTTGCGGCGAAGGGGGAGTTTAAAAAGTGCAGAGCCAGCCACTTTTGGAGGGGGTTCTTTTGGGGGGGGTTTGGACAGTTTCCTCCAGGTTCTGTGTGAAAGCGCGGCACTCCCGCTGCTGCCCCACAGGTCCGTCTCTAATGGGACCACTGTACTCACAGAAAGGTCTGAGGCGCTCGCTGCAGAATACTAATGGCGCTCCTCTCACTGCGCGGCAAAACATGTGCGATAACGGGCAACAAATGTGGTGGAACGCTCGCCGTCTGAATGAACCAAATGCCACCTGCTTTTCGGAGATGTTTGAGGGTACTACTGTAAAGGGGCGTACGACGGGTTTGAACGACGCTCTAATTCGGACTTTATTCGGTGCGTTTATGCCTGTCGTGCGTATAAATGATGGTTTTACACCGATCGAGCAGGTATTTGTGGAGGAAAGTCGAAAAATCTGTAGACAGGAAGTGACATCACAACGGCGACAAGATAGTGACATCACAGGAAGTGACATCACACCACCCATTCCAGTTCAAAGTTCACGCCGAATTTACACAAAATAATCAACTTTTTTTTGACTCTGTAAACATGAATTCAACAAAATAAAAGTCGCTCTCATTTATTTTTTATTAGTTAAATTAAAGATGAGTTTTGGGTAATTTCCTACTGTGATGTCATCGATTGCAAACAGGAAGTGAAATTATTATTATAAACCTAAAAAATGTGCTATTCTGTGATGACAATTTTATAATTTTTAGCAACATTTTAAATATGTAAAGCGTAACTGCGTTTTAGTTCAGTGAGTCATCCGGCCAGTAGGGGGCGCTGTAACACGAATGTAAATGATCGATATGTTTTTTTTTTTATATTTACATGCTTTAATACAATGGCACTGAAACTTTACAATTTTGGACTCGACAGGATTTGGACAGAACGAACGGAAGGATTTGCTGAATTAAAAATTTTCTGGCAAATGTATTTTTAAAAAAAATTCTATTCAATTTTATCAAAAACATTCCCTCTGTAAATTCTGAACAAAATGACAGAAAATTGAAAAGGAAAAACGCTCTCTCTTCTCCATTATATTTCAAATTTAAGAGCAATTTTGGCCATTTTTACGCACAAAATAAAAAGTTTTAGATGAAAACAAAATGAGGAAAACGTGTAATACATTTGTATCACAAGCCTCATATTTATGGAGTAAAATACCGTGGAAAAAACCCTGAAGTTCATACATTCTAATAAGTATTCCACGTTTTATATTCCGTGAAGCCGGTTAATCCCATATCAGTGCATTTTAAGGACCGTTTAAAGGATGTAGTCTCCATTTTAAATTGTTTTCTACGGCAACGGACCTAATTTCACTCCACTCGCAAACCCGCGAAAACGAAAACGCCGCCGCCGCTGCCTGCTCTGCCGGGCCGGTCCCCGTAAACCACGAGTCCGAACACACAGCGGGCGTTCGCGAGAAGAGCGTCAAAAAGCTAATCCGCTAATCCCGCTAACTTCACGCCTAATTCCATATTCAAATCTCCTTCACGCAGACGCACATCAGATACACATGAATAATCCATGAGCGAACAGAGCCGAGCGCCGACGGACAGATGAAACCCGAGATGAGCTTTCAGAGGCGCGCCGGGCTTTTCACCTCATTTTCCGGAATTCTAGGCGGAAAAAATATATAAAAACACGGTGATTTAAATGGGAAAATTGACATTGTTTTCTATCGACCTGCTCGGCGTCTCGGGGGGGGGGTGGGGGGGGTGGGGGGGGTCCGGTTTTGACTGGTCACGCTCGGCCTTTCGGTTTGGCCCGTCGACATTCAGAGGTCATCTTGAAGGTCGCGCGGGCTTGTCGCAAACGCCCCCGGTGGATGAAGTGGTTAAAGTGCGTGCGGCATCAATATTGATCACCGTAATAATAATAATAATAATAATATAATAATAATAATAATAATAATAATATATAATAATATAATAATAATAATAATGATAATAATAATGTAATAATATAATAATAATGTAAATAATGATAATAATGATAATAATAATATAATGATAATATAATAATAATGATAATAATAATAATAATAATGATAATAATAATAATAATAATAATACCTGATATTATTTCCCCTAATATCAGGTATTATTATTATTATTATCTGTCAAATCTTGTTGTTTATGGACTTACCCTTGTTTACACTGTGGTTGCTAGGTTACAGTTGGACCTATGTCACATCTTTTTTATATGATATTATATATATATATATATTATTATATATATATATATATATATATATATATATATATATATATAATATATATATAAAAAGAGAATAAAGCTTTTATTTTCAGCAGTTCATTTTTCGCCTAACTGAACATCTGTGTAAGTCCCTGTGATTCTTAAATATGCATTTGAGGGTGTTTGAAGTGTCTGTCGGCGCCCCCTGCTGTCTCTGTGTGGGAAAAAAAAGCCTCGTAACGTTCGCAAACCCTTCTGAGAAACCCTCGCTCTTTTTTCAATCTTTTTTTTTTTATATTTGGGGAAGTGAAATGTTTCTGTGTGTGATTCTACGGTCTTATTATGAAAGCAGAAAGAAAGTGGGAAAGTGTCTGTTCTCTGACAATGTAGTTTCACAAGAGAGCTGCAGGGGGCGCTCTACCACTGAAACACAAATATAATCCTTGCGTGGGAGAATCTGTGCGGTTTTTGTAGTGACATATTTATCGAACGACAAAACCATTCTCTTCCGTTGTTTTCAAGACAAATCCACCGGCGTTTCCACGAAGAATATGAAGTGAACCAGGTTACAATATAAAGCTCGCCAGAACTGAACCAGGTCGAGGTCTGAACCAGGTGGGAGAGGTCTGAAACCAGGTCTGAACCAGGTCTGAACCAGAGGTCTGAACCAGGTCTGAACCAGGTCTGAACCAGGTCTGAACCAGGTCTGAACCAGGTCTGAACCAGGTCTGAACCAGGACTGACTGAACCAGGTCTGAACCAGGTCTGAACCAGGTCTGAAACCAGGAGGTCTGAACCAGGTCTGAACCAGGTCTGAACCAGGTCTGAACCAGGTCTGACCAGGTCTGAACCAGGTCTGAACCAGGAGGTCTGAACCAGGTCTTCTGAACACCAGGTCTGAACCAGGTCTGAACCAGGTCTGAACCAGGTCTGAACCAGGTCTGAACCAGGTCTGAACCAGGTCTGAACCAGGTCTGAAACCAGGTCTGAACCAGGTCTGAACCAGGTCTGAAACCAGGTCTGAACCAGGTCTGAACCAGGTCTCTGAAACCAGGTCTGAAAGGTCCAGGTCTGAAAGAACCAGGTCTGAACCAGGTCTGAACCAGGTCTGAACCAGGTCTGAACCAGGTCTGAACCAGGTCTGAACCAGGTCTGAACCAGGTCTGAACCAGGTCTGAACCAGGTCTGAACCAGGTCTGAACCAGGTCTGAACCAGGTCTGAACCAGGTCTGAAGCAGGTCTGAACCAGGTCTGTCTGAACCAGGTCTGAACCAGTCTGAAACCAGGTCTGAACCAGGTCTGAACCAGGTCTAACCAGGTCTGAAACCAGGTCTGAACCAGGTCTGAAGCAGGTCTGAACCAGGTCTGAACCAGGTCTGAACCAGGACTGAACCAGGTCTGAAAGCAGGTCTGAACCTGGTTCAGACTAAAGCAGGTCTGAACCAGGACTAAACCAGGTCTGAACCAGGTCTGAACCAGGTCTGAAACAGGTCTGAACCAGGACTAAAGCAGGTCTAAAGCAGGTCTAAAGCAGGTCTGAAGCAGGTCTGAACCAGGGACTGATTCAGGTCTAAAAGCAGGTCTAAAGCAGGTCTAAAGCAGGTCTGAACCAGATCTGAACCAGGACTGATTCAGGTCTAAAGCAGGGCTAAAAAGATCTAAACCAGGACTAAACTTGAATCTAAACCAGGTCTAAAACTAGGTCCAAACCAGGTCTAAAACCAGGTCTAAACCTGGACTAAACCAGGTCTAAACCGGGTCTAAACAATTTTGTTCCGTTGCTAAGCGTCACAGATGGACCACCTGTTGTACAAGTGGTTTTCATTCTGTAAAATCAAATCTAAATCTAGGCCTAAACCAAGTCCAAACCCGGCTTGGACCAGGTCTAAACCCAGTTCCTAGAAATGTCTGAAATATTTGGTAAACGAGGCTCATCATTCGGCCTTTTAAAGCACTCGTTCTGTGTGAAATGTGCCGTGAGAGGGCTTTTTTTCTCTCATATTGTGACATTCACCATCAGATTTCAGCTCTTTGCGTCAGTCCTGGGCGCCCTGGTTACCGGTTCTATTCCTGTATTTATTCCTTTATTCATCTATTCATGTGGACATGTCACTCAAAGCTTATTTGCTCTTGTCGTGTTTCATCACAAAGTCGAGTCTGTCGTCGCCAACACAGAATCACGCCGTGACGTGTGATTCATCATCTCAAGTTCTTTTAATTGGAAGTTAAAAAAAAAAAACCATTTCAATAACGAAAATCTGGTATTTCCGAACGACAGACACAAAAACGAGAAAAGCGAAATCCTGAGCGACAAATGTTCAAATGAATTAATAAAGTCCAGTGAGATCTAACATCCTACTTTTCTGTATTGATTTAGACTTTATGGTCGTCATAGCGATGTGACAGTTTGACCCATTTTGATTTTGGGGCAGAAAAGCACCCAAAGAGGCGGGAAAAGCAGCGTAAAGACTTCATAAAGTGTCTTAACATCACAAAGACCCAGAATCGCCCTCTTTTATCATCTTTTATCATCTTTGCTCAACGCTAACAAACGCGCCTCTTTGCGTAAAGGATGAGCGAGTGAGACATAACCCGTCTGTGCGCTCGGGTTAACGGGGGTCCGCGCCGTGTTTTATCTCCTCATCGTTAGATTCGTCTGTCAATTCTCCTGATGGCATAATCACAGGAACATTTGCCTGCGTCGCTCGCATTGATTTGTGTGTGGAGCTGCAGCCGGAGCCGCCGGGGGCATCGATCGAAGCGCGAGGGGCGTGGAGGAGCGCTCAATGAAGCTTTGAGAGGGGGGAGGGAGGGGGAGGGAGGGGGGAGGGAGGGGGAGAGAGGGAGAGATGGAGAGTGAGCGAGGAGTGTGGAGGAGCGCTCAATGAACGCTTTGAGAGGGGGGAGGGAGGGGGAGGGAGGGGGGAGGGAGAGGGAGAGAGGGAGAGTGAGCGAGGAGTGTGGAGGAGCGCTCAATGAAGCTTTGAGAGGGGGGAGGGAGGGGAGGGAGGGGGGAGGAGGGCGAGAGGGAGAGAGAGAGAGAGGGGGGGAGAGAGGGAGAGAGGGATGAGAGAAGGAGAGGGGGGGGGAGGAGGAGTGTGGAGGAGCGCTCAATGAAGCTTTGTGCTCAGGGCTAAAGTGAGACAGTGTGAGGAGAGAGAGAGAGGGAGAGGGGGAGAGAAAGGGGGAGAGGGAGGAAGAGTGAGAGAGAGAGGGGGAGAGAGAGGGGGAGAGGGAGAGGGGGAGAGAGGGAGAGAGAGGGGAGAGAGAGAGGAGAGAGGGGGAGAGGGAGAGGAAGGAGAGGGGAGAGAGAGGGGAAGAGAGAGGGGGGAGGGAGAGGGAGAGAGAGGAGGATCGAGGGGGAGAGAGGCGGAGAGGGAGAGAGGGGGGAGGAGAGAGGGAGAGAGGGGATAGAGGAGAGAGAGAGTGGAGAGGGTTGGGAGAGAGGGGGAGAGAGGGGGAGAGAGAGAGGAGAGAGAGAGGAGAGAGGGAAGAGAGAGAGAGAGAGGGAGAGGGGGAGGAAAGGGGAGAGAGGGAGAGAGAGGGGAGAGAAAGAGGGGAGAGGGAGAGGAGGGGGAGAGAGAGAGGGAGGAGAGAGGGAGAGAGAGGGAGAGAGAGGGGAGAGGGAGAGAGGGAAGGGAGAGGAGAGGGGGGGAGAGAGAGGGAGAGGGGGAGGAGAAGAGGGGGAGAGGGAAGGAGAGGGAGAGAAGAGGGGGAGAGGAGAGGAGGAGGAGAGAGGGAGAGAGGGGGAGAGAGAGGGAGAGGGAGAGAGAGGGGAGAGAGAGGAGGAGAGAGAGGGGAGAGAGAGGGGGAGAGAGAGAGGGAGAGAGAGAGGCGAGAGAGAGGGAGAGAGAGGGAGAGGAGAGGGAGAGAGAGAGAGAGAGGGAGAGAGAGAGGGAGAGAGAGAGGGAGAGAGGAAGAGAGGAGAGAGAGGAAGAGGGGAGAGAGAGAGAGAGGGGAGAGGGGAGTTGCCTAAATACAAACATTTAAAAAGAGAGAGAATTTCCTAAACTGCCCACAGAAGAGGACATTTCACATGATCATATTTAAGATTTTACTCAAATGTTCTAATATTTTTCTCCACTTGGACCATTTTGGAAGGTAAACGTGTACAATAACTTCCTGGTTGGGCGGGCTCATTCACGGCGGCGTCCGCAAAACTCGACCAGTGTTACGGCGTCGTGGCCGTTAGGGGTATTACACCGGGAGAAGAGCAGTGGGGAAAGTGCGCAGCCCTGTGGAACGCCTGTGTCCTCCCCAGCCGCACGCGCTGCCTCCGACCCGTCAGGAGGTCAGTGCTCCCCCTGCAGCCCGTTCCACATCCTGTCCCTGAACTGAGAGGCGTGGGAGAGGTCTGGGGGTGGTCCGGGGGGTTGGGTTGGCAGAGGTGAGGCGGGGGGGGGGCTTAGCTGGTCAGTATAAGCCGTTTTCCCCACGCCTCATTTACTTGGTTTCATTTGCGTGTTTTGATTCTCATAACACGTCTATTATGTCTCGGGGCCCCTCACCGCCCACCCCTCTGAGCCCGTGGACGCGCGCCTCTGCTCCGGGCTACGTGACCAGGCCCGAGGCGAGGCGCGCGGGGGTGGAAGGGGGCGTGACCAGACTGCCAAAAGACCCCAAACAAACCACATTTGGAGCGAACACGCCACAGCAGCAGCAGAAGGTCCGAGTGCGTGAAAATGAACACGTTCTTACGTGAAGTTCTGCTCGGTGAGTTTAAGTTCCGCGTGTCTTTCTCTCCTCGAGGCGCCGAAAGAAAAACACGGAAACATTCTGCAAATTCTGGGTAAAGTAAAAGTTGTAAAGTGAAGGTCTGAAGCGCGTGAGACTCGTGAAAAATAATAATGTGCAAAAGCAGAAGGTCCGAACAGAGCCGCAGAAGGCCCAGACAGAGAAACAGAGCCGCGGAAGGTCCGGACAGAGCCGCAGAAGGTCCTGACAGAGCCGCAGAAGGTCCTGACAGAGCCGCAGAGGCCGCAGAGCCGCAAGGTCCGGACAGAGCCGCAGAAGGTCCGAACGGAGCCCGGAAGGTCCGGAGAGCCGCGGAAGGTCCGAACAGAGCCGCGGAAAGGTCCGGACAGAGCCGCCGGAAGGTCCTGACAGAGCCGCAGAAGGTCCGACAGAGCCGCCAGAAGGTCCGGACAGAGCCGCAGAAGGTCCTGACAGAGCCGCAGAAGGTCCTGACAGAGCCGCAGAAGGTCCGGACAGAGCCGCAGCAAGAAGGTCCGAACAGAGCCGCAGAAGGTCCGGACCTTCTAGAGCTGCAGAATGTCCGCTCATTGTTGACGTTTCCTCTGTGTGGACCTCAATGTGGGCTCGGGCCAAACCATAGACACAATGTGGCTCGGCCCAGAATGGTAGACGTGGGGACGTCTCTGGGTGGTGATCTGATGACCTTTGACCGTGAACACCTGTGGCGCGCACAGACAAACTGCTGCCGTAATGAGCGGACTGTTCCAGGGTCAGTTCAGAAGGAGAAACTTCTGTCTGTTCTGACATTTTGGCTTTGCACATCTGAAGATTCACTTTCGTTCAACCTCGTTCCTCTCTGTCGCTCTGAAGTGACTCTTCCACACAGGTCTTAAGGGGGTCTTAACGTGGGGGTCTTAATGTGGGGGTCTTAATGTGCGGGTCTTAAAATGTGCGGGTCTTAATGTGGCGAGTCCTAATGTGGGTCTTAAAGTGGGGTCTTAATGCTCTAAAAACCACCGTGGCGCACTGGCCAGATCAGTCCGTTGCCCCGCCCACACTGCATGGTTCACCAGCCGAACGTTGCGTGACCGTTGGTGTGGCCCACATTCCACAGCCGCGCAGCTCCAAAGTCTCGTCGTTCCGGTTTATTATTAACGACTTCTTAAACGAGTTCTGCCAAAAAGACCTCGTTTCCTCCTCGTTCTTCTTCAGATCTCTTTCCAGCCGTATCAACCGTTCCTCCTCGTTCTCTTCAGATCTTCTTTCCAGCCGTATCAACCCGTTTCTCTCGTTCTTCAGATCTTCTTTCCCGCCGTATCAACCCGTTTCCTCCTCGTTCTTCATCTTCTTTCCCGCCGTATCAACCCGTTTCCTCCTCGTTCTTCTTCTTCTTTCCCGCCGCATTTTTCCTCCTCGTTCTTCTGCAGATCTTAGCGCCACGTTTGCTTTCCCCGGTCAAAGATGAGCGATGAGGCGTTCGAGTCCCCGGGAGGAACGAGTACCGTACCTGGCCAGGACGAGGACGAGGAGGGCGGTAGCCAGGCCACCGGCAGTACGTCGTCCCCCCGGTGGTGCTGTCGCGCCGCGCTCGGCTCTGATCGTTGCGGGCGTCGCGGCGTTGCTCGGTCCTCGCCACGTACCTGGGATATGTGGCCAAACGCTGCCCCCCGAGTCGCCCGAGTCAGCACCCCCTGTGGGACGTCAAGGACTGCAGAGGGACGCTGTTTGAACTTTTCCCGTGTTTATTGTTGTCTCATCAAAAACGCCGCTGCAGTTGTGATTATCGTCATCGTCGTCCTTTGCCCCGCCCACAGTGACGCCCTGACACGCCCCTGAACCCTCATACGCGTGTCATGCGTCACAGCCGAAGGTTTGAGTGACTGCTGGTGTGTCCACATCCACGGTACAG
>BJKM01001548.1:0-26794 GCA_015082035.1 Chaenogobius annularis | reverse complement strand
CCCCTACTCCTCTTCTCTCTCCTCTCTCTCTCTCCCTCTCCCTCTCTTCTCACCCCTCTCTCTCTCCTCTCTCTCCCTTCTACTCTCATTCTCCTCTCTCTCTCCTCTCTCCTCTCCTTCCCTCTCCTTCTCTCTCTTCCCTCTCCTTTTCTCTCCTTCTCATCCTCTCCACTCCCCGTTCTCTCCTCTCTCCTCTCCCTCTCTCTCCTCTTCCAACTACCCCTCTCCCTCCTCTCTCCTCATCAACCCTTCTCCTGCGTCTCTCCTCCTCCCTCTTCTCTCCTCTACCACAGCTTAAACCAATACTCCATGCTCCTCCCAGCCGGTCACTCTACGTCCCTCCTTTCATTCGCACGATTCGACTCGACCATCTCTCCTCACCATCCTCTCCCCCTTCTCCCTCTCCTTCTCTCTCTCTCTCCCTCTTACCAACACACACTCCTACCGTCTCGTGTTGCTGTGTGTGCGTCTCTAATCTCTCGTCCATCTGGTCTGTCCCCCCTTCTCATCTTCGCCTCTCTGTCTCCCTCTCCTCTCTCTTCTCACTCTCTCATCTCCCTCTCTCTCTTCCGCCTTCCTCTCCTCTTCTCTCCCTCTCCTCTCTCTCTCCTCCCTTTCTCCTCTCTCCTCCACTCCTCTCTTCTCCCTACTTCTCCTCTCTCCCTTCTCTTCTCTCTCTCTCCCTCTCTCTTCCCTCTCTCTCGTCTCTCTCCCCTCTCTCTCTCTCTCCCTCTCCCTCGTCCTCACTCTTCTCTCTCTCCCTCTCTCTCTCTCTTCTCTCCGCTCACCCCGCTTCCTCTCTCTCCTTCTCTCTCTTCCTCTCCCTCTCCTCTCTCTCTCTCTCTCTTCTCTCTCCCTCTCCTCTCCTCTCTTCTCCTCTCTCTCCCTCTCCTCTCCTCCCTCTCCTCCTCTTTTCCTCTCCCTCTCTTCTCGCTCTCTCTTCTCCCTCGTCCTTCTCCTCTTTCTCTCCCCCCTCTCTCTCTCTCTCCCTCTCCTCTCTCTCTTCTCTCCCTCTCTCTCTCCTATCTCTCTCTCTCTCTCCCTCTCTCGCTCCCTCTCTCTCTCTCTCCCTCTCCCTCTCCTCTCTCTCCCTCTCTCCTCTCCCTCTCTCGTCCACTCTCCTCTCTCCTCTCTCTCACCTCTCCTTTCTTCTCTCTCCCTCTCCTCTCTCTCTCTCTCCCTCTCCTCTACTCTCTTCTCTCTCTCCCCTTCTCCTCTCTCTTCTCCCTCTCCCTCTCTCTCCCTCTCCCTCTCCCTCTCTCTCCTCTCCTCTCTCTCTCCCTCTCCTCTCTCTCATCTCTCTCCTCTCCTCTCTCCTCTCTCTCCCTCCTCTCTCTCTCCTCTCTCCCTCTGCTCTCTCTCTCTCTCTCCCTCTCATCTCTCTCCCTCTTCCTTCTCTCTCTCCCTCTCCCCCCCTCTCCTCTCTCTCCCTCTCCTCTCTCTCCTTCTCTCTCTCTCCCTCTCCTGTCTCTCTCTCTCTCTCTCCTCATCCTCTCCTCCCTCTCTCTCCATTCCTCTCTCTTCTCTCTCCTTCTCCTTCCTTCCTCTCCTTCTCTCTTCTCTCTCTACCTCTCCCTCCCTCTCTCTCTCTCCTCTCTCCCTCTCCTTCTCTCTCTCCCCTCTCTCTCTCTCTCTCTCTCTCCTCTCCTCTCTCTCTCCTCTCTTCCCTCTCCTCTCTCTCCCTTCTTCTCTCTCTCTTCCCTCTCTCTCTCTTCTCTCCCTCTCCTCTCTCTCTCTCTCTCCCTCTCCTCTTCTCATCTCTCTCCCTCTCCCTCTCTCTCCCTTCCTTCTCTCTCCCTCCCTCTCTCCCTCCCTCTCCCTCTACCTCTCGGCTTGATGCTGGAATCAACTCTTGATTTAAATCCTTGTGTCTCTGTGTTGTAGTGCGTGTGAATCGTGTTGTGTGCGCGCGTTGTGTGTTACGTGCTTGTGATGTACGTGTGTGTGTGTACGTGTTGTGTGTTACGTGTTGTGATGTGTTGTGTCGCTGTGCGCCCGTGGTTGTGACCATGTGTTGTGTCCTGAGAAAAAACCCACCGCTACAAAACAGATGCAACAAGAAGTTCTAACTGCTACAACACAGAAACACATCAACAATGTGACTTTACTCCTTCACACACCAGCTATAGAGGTCATTTGGACCTTTACTCCTCACACACAGAATGAGAAGTCATTGGACCTTACCATCCTCAACAACAGCATGAGAGGTCATTTGGACCTTTATCCTCACACACAAGATCGAGGAGGTCACTTTGACCTATTAACATCCTCCACACACGATGTAAGAGCATTTGACCTTACATTCCTACAACACAGATGAGAGTCATTTGGAACCCTTACATCTCACACACAGAATAGAGGTCATTTGACCTTTACGTCCTCACACAAGATGAGGTCTATTTGGACCTTTACGTTCCTCACACACAGATCAGAAGTCATTTTCATTTCATCTGGACCTTTACATTCCTCACACACCACAACGAGGTCATTTGAGACCTTGTACATCCTCACACACAGATGAGAGGTCATGGACCTTTCATCCTCACCACACACAGATGATAGGTCATTTGGACCTTACGTCCTCACACACAGATAGAGAGGTCATTGCGACCTTTACGTCCTCACACACAGATGAAGAGTCATTTGGACCTTTAATCCTACACACAGTATGAGAGCGTCATTTGGACCTTAAATCTTCACACACAGAATGAGAGGTCATTTCGGACCTTATACACTTCCTCAACACAGATGAGAGGTCCATTCTGACGTTACATCCCACAACAGGATAGAGGTCATTTGGACCTTTACATCCTCACACACACAGAATGAAGTCATATTGGACCTTTACGTCCTCACACACACAGAATGAGAGCATCATTCGACCTTTAAACGTCCTCACACACAGATGAGAGGTCATTGTGGACCATTTACATCTCACACCTCACACAGATGGAGTCACTTGACCTACGTCCTTCACACACATATGAGACTTCATCTTGCCATTACCATCCTCAAACCACAGATATGAGAGGCATTTGGACCTTACATCCTCATACACACACAGATGGAGAGGCCATTTGACCCCTTTAACTCCTCACACACAGATTGATAGGTACCATTTGACTTACATCCTCAACCCACAGATGATAGAAGGTCATTCTATATACAGGAAAATAAGTGGGCCAAAATGTCTGAGCCTTGTGGCATTCCAACTGACAGCCAAGCATCGTATAAGATGTTATATGATGCGGAACTATGGGACGTCTGATATGGAGTTAAGACTAGGCGGGCTTACTCAGCCCCCTCCATTGTCCAATTGCAGTTTCATTTCAGTGATGCTGGCAGCACTCCTCAGACTTCAGCTGAACTCAGCCTAACTCTGGTGAGTTAAATGTCCGGACGTTAGAGCTCTAATATCCTACATTATTAGATACAGGTGTTCAATGACGTGTAATAAAAAAACACGCCTCTGATGACCACGCCTCTGATGACCACGCCTCTCGATGACCACGACCTTGATGACCACGCCTCTGATGACCACGCCTCTGATGACCACGCCTCTGCATGGACGTTAGTAAATTAAAAAACACAGATCTGCTGCTGCTGACGGAGGGAGAGAGAGAGGAGGGAGAGGAGAGGGAGAAGAAAGGAGGGAGAGGGGAGGAGGGGAGGAGGGGGAGAATGAGGAAGGATGAGAGGAGAGAGGAAGAAGAGGAGAAGGAAGAGAGAAGGAGGGAGGAGAGAGGTAAGAGAGGGGGAGAGGAAGAGAGGAGGGAGAGAGAGGAGAGTGGAAGAAGGGGGAGAGAGAGGGGGTTTAGACGAGAGAGAGAGGAAAGAGGGAAAGAGGGGAGAGAGAGCGAGAGTGGGAGAGAGGGGGAGAGAGGAAGAAGAAGGGGGGAGAAGAGAGGGGGAAAGGAGAAGGGAGAGATGAGGGAGAGAGGAGATGGGAAAGCAGGAGAGGAGGAAGAGAGGAGCGAAGAGGAAGAGGAAGGAAGAGAGGGAGAGGAGGGAGAAGAGGAAGACGGGGTGAGAGAGGAGGAGAGAGGAGGGAGAGAGGAGGAGAGAGTGGAGGAGAAGGAGGGGGAAAGAGAGGGGGGATAGAGGATCATATATGGGAGAGAGAGGGGAGAGGAGGGGAAGAGGGAGGGAGGGAGAGGGGGAGAGAGAGAGAGGGGGAGAGATGGGAGAGAGGAGGAAAGAGAGGACGAAGAGAGGAGGGAAGAGAGAGAGAGAGAGAGAGAGAGGGGGGAGAAGAAGAGGGATAGAGGAGGAAGGGAGGCGGAAGGAAGGGAGAGAGGAGAGCAGATGGAGAGGGGAGAAGGGGGGAGAGAGGAGGAGAGAGGAAGTGGGAAGAGGGGGGAGAGATGAGAGGGGGAGAGAGGAGAGGGGAGAAGTAGAGGGGGGATAAGAGGAGGGAGGGGGAGAGAAGGGGAGGAGGGGTAGTGAGAGAGACAGAGAGGGGCGGAGAGTAGGAGAGAACATAACAGACTCTGAGCTGCTGAAGCCAAAACTATTTCTAGACAACAACTCTTTCTCGATTCACTTCAAACAAGGAACACTTCCTCCTCCATTAACACCCCCCCTTCCTCTTCCCCTCGTTCTCTCTCCTACCTCCCTCTCCCCCTTCTCTCGGCCCCTCCCCTCTCCCTCCCCTCTCTCGAGTACAGCTTTCTTCCTTAAATAGAAGATGTTTCTGGAAATCAGAGAAGGAATAAACACAAAGGAAAGGAAGAGAGGGGAGGGCAGTAGGAGGGGGAGGCGAAGGAAGAGGAGGGAGGGAAGTAGGAAGAGAAGAGGGAGGGGAGTGAGAGAGTGAGGACGTGAGGAGGAGAGAGGAGGAGGAGGAGAGGAGAGGAGTAGAGGGAGAGACAGAGAGTGAGGGGAGGGAGAGAAAGGAGGGAGGAGAGTAGAGAGGAAGAGAGGGAGGGGAGGGAGATAGGAGGAAGGAGAGAGGAGGGGGAGGCCGAGAGAGAGGAGGAGAGAGGGGAGAGGGGGGAAGGGAACGAGAGGGGAGTTAGAGAGTAGGAGAGGAGAGAGGGAGGGGCAGGAGAGTAGGAGGAGAGAGGAGGGAGAGAGGAGAAGAGAGGAAGGAGAGAGCAGGGGTGACGCGAGTAGAGGAGAGAGGAGAAGGGAGAGGAAGAGAGGAGGGGAGGGGAGAGAGATAGAGGGAGAGGGGAAGGAAGAGAGAAGGGAGGGAGAGAGGGAGAAGAGAGAAGGAGGAGGGAGAGGGGGGAGAGAAGGGAGAGTAGATGAGGAGAAGAGGGAGGAGGCATGAACGGGAGAGAGAGAGGTGAGGGGAGGAGATGGAGAGGAGAGAGGAGGGAAGAGGAGAAAGGAGGAAGAAGGGAGAGGGAGGAAGAGAGAGGGGAGGGAGGAGAAGAGAGGAGGGGGAGAGGGAGATGGAAGAGAGGAAGAGGGGGAAGGTAGGAGGAGATAGAAGGGAGAGGAAGGAGGAGAAGGGACAAGGGAGAGGGGGAAGGAGGAAGGAGGATGAGAGGAAGAGGACGAGAGGGAGGGGGAGTAGAGGAGGAGAGAGGGAGAGGACGGAGGGAGGGTGAGTAGAGAGAGGGAGTGGAGGAAGAGGAGGAGGAAGAGGAGAGGCGTGGAGAGAGAGAGGAGGAGGACAGGAGGGGCGGGACGGGAGAGGGGAGAGAGAGGGAGGGGAGAGAGGGAGGAGGAAGAGAAGAGGAGAGAGAGAGGACGGAGAGAGGCAGGAAGAGAGGATGAGAAAGAGAAGAGGTAGAGGAGAGGAGGAGGAGAGAGGGTGAGAGAGATAGGAGGAGAGAGGAGGGAAGTGAGAGAGAGGGAGAGGGGAGGAGGAGCGTTGGAAAAGTCCCAAATGCCCTTTGAGAGAGAACAAACTGAGAGAGGAGGAACCAGAGGGAGAGGCGGGTTTAGACAAGAGGCGGGTAGAGACAGGTAATCCTCATTGTGGAAAAAACAGCACCTTAATTTCTACACACAGTTAAAATGAGGTCAATGCAGACTTAAAGAGTTAAAGCATGACTAAAAAGCAGGACTAAAGCAGGTCTAAAGCGTCTTAAAGCAGGACTAAAGCAGTCTAAAACTAGGACTAAAAGCAGGACTTAAAGCAGACTAAAGCAAGACTAACAGTCTAAAGCAGTCAAAGGCAGTCTAAAGCGACTAAAGCAGGTCTAAAGCAGGTCTAAAGCAGCGTCTAAAGCAGGTCTAAAGCAGTCTAAAGCAAGACAAGCAGGGACTAAAGCCAGATAAAGCAGTTTAAAGCAGGTCAAACATGAACAAAGACAGGACTAAGCAGACTAAAGCAGTCTAAAGCAGTCATAAAGCAGGTCATAAAGCAGTCTAAGCAGTTCTCCACAACCTTGGAAATGGTGCAACGATAAAATATGTGATGAAACTAAAAACTTGGTACAGATCGAAGTAGCGCCGACTCAGGATTGAGAATAGAGGACAGACACATAAACGATTATAAAGTCTCCTGCGGCACTTATTCAAATGAGTGGTCATCCAACTTTATTTGGACGACAAACGAGCATCAGCAGAAGCGTGAGACGTCTGTGCAGGACGCGTGAGTACGCGTGAGACGTGAGGACGCGTCCGAGGACGCCGGAGGACGCGCGTCGAGACGCGTGAGGACGTCTCAGTGTGCGTGGAGTGTGCGGTGAGACGCCGTGAGAACGGTGAGGGACGCTCGTATGAGGGAAGCTGAGCACGCTTAGGACGCCGTCCGTCTCGAGCGACGCTGAGGACGCATAACGCGTTCCGAGACGCGTGAGGAAGCGTGAGGAGCTGAGGACGCGTAGTACGCGTGAGGACGCTTGAGACGCGTGAGACGCCGTAGACGCGTCAGAGGACGGTGAGGACGCGTCAGACGCTGAGGACGCGTGAGGACGCGTCGAGGCGCTTCGAGACGCGTGAGGACGGTTAGAGCGTGAGAAGCGTGATGACGCTGAGGACCTGAAGCGTGAGGAAAGCGTCGAGACGCTGAGACGCAGTGAGACCGTGTGAGGAGCGGTCGACGGACGCTATCGAGGACGCGTTCGAGGAACGCGTAAGAGACGCAGTGAGACGCGTGAGGACGCTGTGAGAAGCTGAGACGCGCTGAGGACGGCGTAAGGACGCGTGAGGAGTTAGGACGCTTGAGACCGTGAGGGACGCGTAGAAGGAGCCGTCAGGACGCGTTGAGGACGCGTTTGACGGTGAGAGCGTGAGGAAGCGTGAGACGGTGAGACGCGTGACGCTTGAGACGCGTGAGGACGCGTGAGACGCGTAGAGGAACGCGTTTAGACCGTGAGGACGCTTAGGGACGGAGACCTTCGTTAGGACCGTAGAGCGCGTGAGGAAGCGTGTGAAGGTGAGACGCGTCCGAGGACTGCGTGAGGACGCGTGAGGAAGCTTGGAGAACGCTTCCGAGACCGTTGAGACGCGTGGACCGTGGGACGCTTGTGAGACGCGTAGAGGACGCATACGGAGACGACGTGAGACGCGTGAGACGCGTCGAGAAGCAGTGAGGACCGTTATACGCGTGAGAGTCACGCGTTGAGGACCTGTGGACGCGTGAGACTGCTGTCGTCATTATCGCGTGAGGTACCTAGTCCGAGACGCGTGAGGACGCGTGAGACGCGTAGGACCGTGAGGTAAGCTTGAGCACGCGTGAGGACGCGTGATACGCGTGAGGAGCCGTAGAGGACCTTGAGGAACGCGTGAGGACGCGTGAGGACGCGTCGAGGACGCTGAGAACCGTAGGGACGCTCGGGCTGAGACGCGTAGAGACGCGTGAGACGCATTGAGGACGCGTGTAGGACGCCGCCCAAGGATGTTGAGAAGCGTCTGAGGACGCGTGAGGACGCGTGAGGACGTGGGCTCCAGGGTGGCGCACGGAGGCGCCAGTAACCCTGTAAATGAGGCTCACACTCACATTCATTCTGTCTCGAGGTTCTCGCATTTCCTCGTCTCTCGGTCTAAAAATGTCTCCACGGCGGACAGAGAAGAGGCCTGCGTGACACCTGTGCTCGTTATGCAAATGAGAGGAGAGAGAGAGAGGATGCACCGATTTATGCAAATGTTACGTTCCTACTTCCTCATCAATTTGTCCTCGCTTTACTGTTTATGTTCTTCCTCTTCCTCACACTTGTCCTGCGCTTTAACCATGTTCATGGGTTACGCTTCCTCTTCCTCCACACTTGTCCTGAGGCCGCTCGCGCGTTTGCAGATGGACTAACAAACCCCTTTGTTTCAATGAAAGTGACCTGGCCTTTACTGGAGACGTGTATGTGCCCAATGTGGGCCAGTGTGGTCCAACTTTAGTCTGTTAAATGCCCGGGGTGAAAGTGTTACGTCAGCCGTACCTTTTTTCCCTCCACCCTCTGATCTCTTTTTGGATCAGTCTGTGGGCTCTTTTGTAAGTTCTGTTGCTGTGGTTCTGTGTTGTAGTGTGTAGTGTTCCACCAGAGAAGCTGTGGAACAAAAGTAGATTTAAAATACATGGAGAGCCACAGTGGAGGGGAACCACTGAGAAGGAGAACCACTGAGAAGGAGAACCACTGAGAAGGAGAACCACAGTGAAGGAGAACCACAATGAAGGAGAATCACAGTGAATGAGAACCACAGTGAAGGAGAACCACAGAGAAGGAGAACCACAGAGAAGGAGAACCACTGAGAAGGAGAACCACAGAGAAGGAGCAACCACTAGACGATGGAGGATCACAGTTGAATCAAGTGAAGGAGAATCACAGTGAAGGAGAACCACAGTGAAGGAGAACCACCTGAGAACCATGAGAAGGAGAACCACTGAGAAGGAGAACCACAATGACAGGAGAAACCACAGTGAAGGAGAACCACAGTTGAAGGAGAACACAGTGAAGGAGAACCACAGTGAAGGAGAACCACTGAAGAAGGAGAACCACTGAGAAGGAGAACACAATGAAGGAGAAACACTGAGAAGTGGAGAACCCATGTGAGGACCACTGAAAGGAACCACTGAGAAGGAGAACCACCATCGATGAGAATCACAATGGAAGGACGAATCACAGTGAAGGAGAACCAACATGTGGAAACACACAATGAAGGAAATCACAGTGAAGTGAGACACATGAAGGGAACCATCTGAAGAGAAACCACTGAGAAGGAGAACCCACAATAAGAGAGAACCACTGAGAAGTGAAGAACCACAGTGAAAGAAAACAGTGAAGAGACACAAGTGAAACAAACCACTGAGAAGAGAACACTGAGGAAGGAGAACCACAATGAGGAAACACTGAGAAGGAGAACCAGTGAGCGTGGGAACCAACTCGAGAAAGAACACTGAGAAGGAGAACCCACAATGATGAGAATCACAATGACAGTAGAATCAAGTGAAGAGAACCACAGTAAGGGAAGAACCACATTATGGAGAATCACAATGCAAGCGGAGAATCACAGTGAAGGAGAACCACAGTGAAGAGAACCACTTGAGAAGCGAAGAAACCACTGAGAAGGAAGAAACCACAAGAGAGGAAACCACGAGCAAGGAGAACCACAGGAAGGAACACCAGTAAAGAACCACAGTGAAGGAGAACCACTGAGTAATGGTCAGAAACCCACCTGAAGAAGAGACCACAATGAAAGAACCACTGAGAAGGAGAACACATTGGAGGGAACCACTGCATAAGGAGAAACACTGAGAAGTACAGAACCACAATGAGGAGAATCACAATTGAAAGTAGAATCACAATGAAGGAGAACCACAGTGAAGGAGAACCACAGTGATGGAGAATCACAATGAAGGAGAATAGAACCACAGTGAAGGAGAACCACATGAAGGAGAACCACACAATGAAGGAGAACCACTGAAGAGAACACAGTGAAGGAGAACCACAGTGAAGGAGAACCACAGTGAAGGAGAACCACAGTGAAGGAGAACCACAGTGAAGGAGAACCACAGTGAACCACAGTGAAGGAGAAACCACAGTGAAGGAGAACCACAGTGAAGAGAAAGTGAAGGAGAACCACAGTGAGAGAAATCATTTCAAAAGAACTCGTTCAGTCTTTTACATTTTCATTGATTTGACTGAACAGACTTTTTAAACACTTTTGATCACATCAAGTGTAAATGTGTGAAATATGAATGAATGAAGTGTGTTCTTCTTTGTGTGTTTTTGCCTCTTTTATTGCACCCTCAAATCTGACAGTAATCCGATTACTCACATCGGATGGAACTGTTTATGATCTTTCAATAATCTGATCGTTATCGGATTACTCCAGAAATCAGATTATGATCAGAGTTTCTCCACACAAATATAAAATACACTTGGAATTCTATAAAAGCGTCACGTGTTTGTTTCCCGTCACGTGACTCTTTCATTCACTAACATCACGGATTCCCACGAGTCAAACACGTGTTTGTTTCTGTCCCAGGGCGCGTCGCCCAAACTTTCCGCATGCGGCAGTGCGCCTCTGCCGCGTGTCTGCCGCGTCTCCACAGCTGTGCGGATGCGTAAAACCTGCCGCTGTCCAAACTGCACCTGCGCCAAGAATCACGCGCAAAACTCCACGCAAATGACACGCACGTCCACGTGAAAACACAGCACCGCACGCGTCATATCTGCGGAATCCGACTCCGACACGCAACTTTTACGCCTATTTTAGACGCACGAGCGGAGGACGTGAAGAGAACGTCAAACACACGTGAGCGGCGCGGATGTAGGCGCGGAAATGCCCAGATCTGTTTCTGACCGAAGCGTAAACAAAGTGGAACCAAACGCGTGGATTTGACGCGTCATTCTGCGCAAATTCACGCGCCAAAACGCGTCCAAAAGCGCGCTCTCGTCCTCGTGCGCAGACGGACCTTCAAGACCCACGTCTGGCGCCTTACCTCGTGTCGCAGACGCTCCTGACGCGCGTCGCAGCTCCGTTTGTCTGAACATTACATCCTCAATGCAGGAGCGGCACGGGAGCGGCACGGAGCGGCACGGGAGCGGCACGGGAGCGGCACGGGAGCGGACACAGCGCGGACCCGCAGGCGGTGATCGCGGCGACACTGACGCTTTCCGCGGCCGAACAGAAACACCGAGTCTGCTCCGCCGCACCTCTCTCTCTCCCTCTCTCTCTGCCTCTCTTCCCTCTCCCTCTCTTCCTCTTCCTCCTCTCTCTTCCCTCTCTCCCTGCCTCTCGTTCCCCCTCTCCCCCCTGGACCCAGAGACCCAGACTTAGACCCAGACTTAGACCCAGACTTAGACCCAGACTTAGACCCAGACTTAGACCCAGACTTAGACCCAGACTTAGACCCAGACTTAGACCCAGACTTAGACCAGACTTAGACCCAGACTTAGACCCAGACTTAGACCCAGACCCAGGTCAAATGCAGAGAAGGGTTTGTTTGACGATGAAAACTTGAAAAGAGAGAAATGATCTTTAAAGTTGCACAGTGCAGCTTTAAACAAAAAACACATCTCATAATCCTGTTACATGACAATAACGTGTAAACGTGTCACGTGATCAGGTTCTTTCACCTCCGATGGATGCACTCTGCCCTCTGGTGGAATTACAGTGTATTACACGCTGTAATCTTCCATTTCTTTTTTTAATTTTACAAACATTTAACAGAGAATAAGACAGAGAGAACATGCAAATAAAAAGACCGCAGAAGGAGGTCTAAGGACAGGGGGCTTGGGACATCTGTCTGAGGAGGACACGGGACGTGGACATGTGTCTGAGACCGGGACGTGGACATGTGTGAGGACACGTGACGTGAGGACACGGGACGTGGGACATGTGTCTGAGGACACGGGACGTGGGACATGTGTCTGAGGACACGGGACGTGGGACATGACCCTCTGAACATTGGACTCAGAGTCTTAAGAGCCGAAAGTCGGCGATTCGAATCGGGCTCTCGACATTAACGTCCTGTAGAGACGCTGGCGCTGCAGAAATAAAGTAAAAGTCCAAGTGTGAGTCAGAATGTGTGTTAAATGTGATGTCACTCACATGTGACAGCGCCCCCTGGAGGACGCCCAGTGTGTCTGAGCTTAATCCTGTTTCTACATCACATAATGTTCCACTGAGGCTTTAGGAGTTGTACATGTTTTTAGCAGCTCCATTGGATTTGTCAGACGTGGAGAGGAACATCGTGGAGAAGAACATTGTGGAGAAGAACATCGTAGAGAAGAACATCGTGAGAGAACATCGTGGAGAACATCGTGGAGAAGAACATCGCGGAGAACATTGTGGAGAAGAACATCGCGGAGAAGAACATCGTGGAGAACATCGTAGAGAAGAACATCGCGGAGAAGAACATGGTGGAGAACATCGTGGAAAAGTGTCTTGGAATAAGATGAACAGCAGAAGCAGAATATTGTGGCATTTGTTTTATTTGATCCAAACATAAATTAGAAATGTCTTCAATATGAAACGTTCTGTTTGTGACTCTGAGGTAGAACTCTCCTGAATAAATACATCAGAACCTTCAACCCAAAGTCCAAAGTCCAAAGTCTCGACCTGAAAGCGTTTCGTCTGCGTCTGAGAAGCTGCTTTTTAAACGGATAAAATAAATATCTTTGAGTCTTTGGTCGGTGCAAACGTCCGTTTAAAACCGTAAAAGGACTAAATAAGCATCGATTAAAGCTGCACTGTGGACACGTCCCAGGTCAGATCTGTGGAGAGGCGAGTCACAGAGGATGTGAACAGGAAAGACAATCTTAAACTCAAAGAAGTCAGGGTCGGTCGTGTCCGGGACCGTCAGGGACCGTTCGGGACCGGGGACGACCGTCAGGGACCGCCAGGGTCTGCGACAAGTTCAAACGCCAGAACAATTCCTATTTTACAGTTTTGACAAAACGAGTTTCACCTCAGGGCTCAGGCTCAGGGCTCAGGGCTCAGGGCTCAGGGCTCAGGGCTCAGGGCTCAGGGCTCAGGGCTCAGGGCTCAGGGCTCAGGGCTCAGGGCTCAGGGCTCAGGGCTCAGGGCTCAGGGCTCAGGGCTCAGGCGCTCAGGGCTCAGGGCTCAGGGGCTCAGGGCTCAGGGCTCAGGGCTCAGGGCTCAGGGCTCAGGGCTCAGGGCTCAGGGCTCAGGGCTCAGGGCTCAGGGCTCAGGACTCAGGACTCAGGACTCAGGACTCAGGACTCAGGACTCAGGACTCGGTCTTGGTTGCGTTGGTAGTTGCCCACACACGTCTGCACTCGCTGGGTGAAGTATCGAGGGTCCGAAATGGCCTGAAGAAGATCGTTTTGGACGAGACACAAGTCGAGAAGCTCCGAGGACGAAGAGGAGCGAGTCTCTGTTCCACCGGACTCCAAGAACACCTGAGAGACAGGAGAACAAAAGGAGAACACAAGGAGAACACCTGAGAGACAAGGAGAACACAAGGAGAACACCTGAGAGACATGGAGAACACAAGAGAACACCTTATAGACAAGGAGAACACAAGGAGAACACCTGAGAGACAAGGAGAACACCTGAGAGACAAGGAGAACACAAGGAGAACACAAGGAGAACACCTGAGAAACAAGGAGTATACAAGGAGAACACAAGGAGTATACAAGAACACCTGAGAGACAAGGAGAACACAAGGAGAACACCTGAGAGACAAGGAGAACACAAGGAGAACACCTGAGAGACAAGGAGAACACAAGGAGAACACCTGAGAGACAAGGAGAACACAAGGAGAACACCTGAGAGACAGAACGAGAACATAAGGAGAACACACCATGGGATGCACGATGGAGTCCTGGTCACTTGGACGAATGTTGTCGTCGATGAAAATGTGCTGAACGTGGAGGTCAAACGGGTCGATCCAGAAAGGCTTTCCTCCGAGTAGAGAGAAAGAGTGAGCAGCCCACCTACGGAAACAGAGCTAACGTGAAGGAAACAGAGCTAACAGAGAGAAAACAGAGCTAACGTGAGAGAAAACAGAGCTAACGTGAAGGAAAACAGAGCTAACGTGAAGGAAAACAGAGCTAACAGAGAGAAAACAGAGCTAACATGAGAGAAACAGAGCTAACGTGAAGAGAAAACAGAGCTAAGAGAGAAAACACAGAGCTAAAAGGAAAACAGAGCTAACGTGAAGGAAACAGAGCTAACGTGAAGGAAAACAGAGCTAACAGAGAGAACAGAGCTAACAGTGAGAGAAAACAGAGCTAACGTGAAGGAAAAACAGAGCTAACGTGAAGGAAACAGAGCTAACGTGAAGGAAAACAGAGCTAACAGAGAGAAAACAGAGCTAACGTGAGAGAAAACAGAGCTAACGTGAAGGAAAACAGAGCTAACGTGAGGGAAAAACAGAGCTAACAGAGAGAAAACAGAGCTAACTAATGAGGGAAAACAGAGCTAACGTGAGAGAAAACAGAGCTAACGTGAGAGAAAACAGAGAACAGAGTACACAGAGAGAAAACAGAGCTAACGTGAGAGAAAACAGAGCTAACGTGAAGGAAACAGAGCTAACAGAGAGAAACAGAGCTAACGTGAGAGAAAACAGAGAGAAAACAGAGCTAACGTGAAGGAAAACAGAGCTAACGTGAGAGAAAACAGAGCTAACGTGAGAGAAGAAAACAGAGCTAACGTGAAGAAAACAGCTAACGAAAACAGAGCTAACGAGAACGTAGAGAAACAGAGCTAACGTGAAGGAAAACAGAGCTAACGTGAAGGAAAACAGAGCTAACGTGAGAGAAAACAGAGCTAAATGAGAAGAAAACAGAGACTGAAAACGAGCTAACGTGAAGAAAAACAGTGCTAACAGAGAGAAAACAGAGCTAACACAGAGAAAACAGAAGCTAACGTGAAAAAACAGAGCTAACGTAACAACGTGAAGGAAACAGAGAGCTAACAGAGAGAAAACAGAGCTAACGTGAGAGAAAAACAGAGCTAACGTTATGGAAAACAGAGCTAATGTGAGGGAAAACTGAGCTTACGTGGGAGAAAACTGCTAACGTGAGGGAAAACAGAGCTAACATGAGGGAAAACAGAGAAAACAGCTAACGTGAGAGAAAAACAGAGCTAACATGAGGGAAAACAGAGCTAACGTGAAGGAAAACAGAGCTAACAAAGAAAAAACAGAGCTAACGTGAGAGAAAACAGAGCTAACGTGAAAGAAAACAGAGCTAACGTGAGGGAAACAGAGCTAACGTGAGGGAAACAGAGCTAACGTCAGGGAAAACAGAGCTAACATGAGAGAAAACAGAGCTAACGTGAGGGAAAACAGAGCTAACGTTATGGAAAACAGAGCTAATATGAGGGAAAACAGAGCTAACGTGGGAGAAAACTGCTAACGTGAGGGAAAACAGAGCTAACGTGAGGGAAAACAGAGCTGACGTGGGAGAAAACAGAGCTGACGTGGGAGAAACAGAGCTAACGTGAGAGTAACAGAGAGAAAACAGAGCTAACGTGAGGGAAAACAAGAAAACAGAGCTAACGTGAGAGAAACAGAGCTAACGGTGAGAGAAAACAGACTAACGTGAGGGAAAACAGAGCTAACGTTATGGAAAACAGAGCTAATGTGAGGGAAAACAGAGCTAACGTGGGAGAAAACTGCTAACGTGAGGGAAAACAGAGCTAACCTGAGAGAAACAGAGCTAACGTGAGAGAGAAAACAGAGCTAAAACGACAAAGTGAAGAGAGAAAACAGAGCTAACGTGAGGGAAAACCGAGAAACAGAGCTAACGTGAGAGAAAACAGAGCTAACGTGAGGGAAAACAGAGCTAACGTGAGAGAAAACAGAGCTAACATGAGGAAAACAGAGAGAAAAACAGAGCTAACGTGAGAGAAAACAGAGCTAACGTGAGAGAAACAGAGCTAACGTGAGAGAAAACAGAGCTAACGTGAGAGAAAACAGAGAGCGAGAAAACAGAGAGAAAACATAGCTAACGTGAGAGAAAACAGAGCTACGTGAGGGAAAACAGCTAACGTGAGGGAAAACAGAGCTAACGTGAGAGAAGGAAAACAGCTAACGTGAGGGAAAACAGAGCTAACGTGAGAGAAAACAGAGAGAAAACAGAGCTAACGTGAGAGTGAGAGAAAACAGAGCTAACTGAGGGAAAACAGCTAACGTGAGGGAAAACAGAGCTAACGTGAGCTAACGAGGAAAACAGCTAACGTGAGGGAAAACAGAGCTAACGTGAGGGAAAACAGAGAGAAAACAGAGCTAACGTGAGAGAAAACAGAGCTAACGTGAGGGAAAACAGAGGTAATGTGAGAGAAATCACCAGGGGGCAATGTCACATTCTGCACTGATATTGTGGACCTAATTGTGAACCACTTTGAGGGTACCCTAATCCGCGGCGGCGATTGGAATCTTCATGTTTAACCGACATTAGACGTGTTGACCTCAAGGGGGAGCAGTAAAGGACATATTCGGCAAAAATAATGAATAATATAGGACTGAGTGGGGCTGAACCCAGGCACGCCGTTACACCCATCTGACCCACATACAATGAAAAAACGACTTCTTTATTTTCAATTGAGATTACAAATCACTGAGGCAGAAATGGGCCCAATGGACTTAAGTGACCATGGTCCTATCGACATTATTGTGGACTTCAGGAAAGACAAAAAAACACACTGGAGGTTCAAACACAACAAAACAAAGCTGTAGTGAGGGTTAGCCTCTGTTAGCTGGCCTTTAAGTGTTGAACACATTTCACATGGACAACATTATAAAATACATTCCGGCTCTTTACGATGGCCCAACGCCAAGAATTCAAATCAATGGTCATCGGACAGACCCACTGACTCTGGAAGAGGGGTGAGGCAGGGCGGTGCCCGGTGCCCCCTCCTGTTTGCTTTGTATCGGGAACCATTGGCCCAATTTATTAGACAATCAAAAATGATGTGGAATGGGACGGAACCTAAACCCGCCTGTGTCTGTTCTTTGGCATGTGCCCCTCACCTGCTGCACCCACGATTCAAAGTATGAGACGACAGAACGCCAAGAACCAAGCCAAACCCAGAGCTAACCCACACCAGCAGGGCCAGTAGGAGCTCGTACCAGTCAAAGTGGTCCTGGAAGCCTGAGATTCCCTGTGCTGAGCTGAAGGTTCTGTAGAGCACTCGGGCTCCGTCCTCTCGGCCCACAGACGACACTCGGCCCTGGGCACGAGTCAGAACCACACCTCTGCGACTGCAGCGGATCTTTCCAGGGGAAACGTCCACGCACAGCTGAGGAAGAACGAAGAGGAGGAAACATCATGAATGGGTGAGTGTAGATCCCGTTTATGAAGCGTCGTGGTGTTTTTCACACAACGAGCAGGAACTTGAATGTAGAACTGCAACGATTAATCGATTAGCTAAAGAACTGCACACTCGGTGCGTTGGTTCACTTGTTCTTCACCTGTTCTTTTTTGTTTTCAATAATCCAAATTTAAAACAGAACAACGAGAACAAATAAAAAGATGATGTTCAGTTCACTGTCTGAGGAGCACTTCTGCTTTTGAGACACCGGTTCCCTCAGAGTGGTTTGGTTTTTAGTTTCTCATCTTTGACCTCTTAACTGGACCCAATGTTCCATTTACATTAAAAGATGTTATTCATCATTTTTCTTTTTTGTTCTTTTTTGAAATATAAACCTATAAACAAAACACGCCCACGCCCAGAGCCGGAGCTGCAAGGAGAGAAAAAGAATAAATAATAAACAGCAGCACAAAAGGCACACAATCATAATGATTTGGATCCTGTGTTATATGTTTAGACCAACGTCTGTTCAATTTGTCCATTTCCAAATGAACTCTGAATGCCATTTTCTCCATTTGCCTTGATGTCTGTTCCTATCTCAGTCCAGTCATTGATCGTTGGTGGTTTTGTCTCCGCCGTTAGAGCAGCCGCGCCGTTAGAGCCGCGCGCCGGTAGAGCCCCGCCGCGCCGGTAGAGCCGCGCCCGGTAGAGCCGCGCCGGTAGAGCGCGCGTAGAGCCCGCGCGCGGTAGAGCCGCCGTAGAGTAGAAGCCGCGCGTCGGTAGAGCCGCGCCGGTAGAGCCGCGCCGGTAGAGCGCGCCGGTAGAGCCGCGCCGGTAGAGCCGCCCGGTAGAGCCGCGCCGGTAGAGCAAGGCAAGGCAAGTTTATTTGTAGAGCACAGTTCGTACACAAGGCAATTCAAAGTGCTTCACAACAGGAAAAAAAGCATTAAAATCACAAAGACAGAAATCACAAAACCTTAATTTAAAAGTGCCATTTTCAGGCTCCGACAAATAGTTCAAGACATGAAAGAGAAAAGTGCAAAGAAAAGCATTTCAGTCAAACAAAACAGGTTTAGCTCAGATTTGAACATTGCCAGAGCAGAACCGGTCTCACATCCTCAGGAAGACTGGTCCAGATTTTAGAGCTGTGTCTGGCGTTCACCTTGACTCGGCCGAGGTTGGAGAACAGCGGGTGTCCGTGCGTCAGAACTTTGGACACGGCTCGGAGAACACGAGGCAGATCCGTCCCAAACGTCCGAAACACGACGGCGAAATCTGAACCGTCTGAAGTCAAGTCGAGGAGAAGCTGAAAAAACGACGGCAGAATCCAATGGTAAAGTCTGCCGTCCTCGCCACGAACGCTCAGGTCCGGGTCTGCCTGAGAGAGAGGTCAGAGGTCAGAGGTCAGAGAGAAGAGAGAGTTCATGATTTTGTTCACCAGAAACAATTCTAAATGTTCTGTCAGTTGTAAGCTTTAATTTAACATGAATTTAAGTGAAACTGTTTATTTCGCTTTGTTCAGTGCTACACAACATCTCACCAGCAGAGGGCGCTTGGCTCGCATCGCTGACAGTGAAAAATAAATGACGTTTGCAACAAGTTAAAGCAGAAAAGGTTTGAACGGTTTGTGACACAAAGACACTGAAACACGCTAACGTCACTAACGGCAACAGCACCGTCTGCGGATATCTGATACTGCGTATACATACTGCGTATATCTGATACTGCTATACATACTGCGTATATCTGATACTGCTATACATACTGCGTATATCTGATACTGCGTATACATACTGCGTATATCTGATACTGCATATATATCTGATACTGCGTATATCGCGTATACATACTGCGTGTATCGTGTATACATACTGCGTATACGTACTGCGTATACATACTGCGTATACATACTGCGTATACATACTGCGTATATCACGTATACATACTACGTATATCTGATACTGCATATATATCTGATACTGCGTATATGACGTATACATACTGCGTATATCGCGTATACATACTGCGTATACATACTGCGTATAATACTGCGTATACATCCTGCGTATATCTGATACTGCTATACATACTGCGTATATCTGGATACTGCTATACATACTGCGTATATCTGATACTGCGTATACATACTGCGTATATCTGATACTGCATATATATCTGATACTGCGTATATCGCGTATACATACTGCGTGTATCGCGTATACATACTGCGTATACATACTGCGTATATCTGCGTATATCGCGTATACATACTACGTATATCTGATACTGCATATATATCTGATACTGCGTACATCGCGTATACATACTGCGTATATCGCGTATACATACTGCGTATACATACTGCGTATACATACTGCGTATACATCCTGCGTATACATCCTGCGTATATCTGATACAGCGTATACATACTGCGTATATCTGATACTGCGTATACATACTGCGTATATCTGATACTGCGTATACATCCTGCGTATATCTGATACAGCGTATACATACTGCGTACATCTGATACTGCGTATACATCCTGCGTACATCTGATACTGCGTATACATCCTGCGTATATCTGATACTGCGTATACATACTGCGTATATCTGATACTGCGTATACATCCTGTGTATATCTGATACAGCGTATACATACTGCGTATATCTGATACTGCGTATACATCCTGCGTATATCTCGATACTGCGTATACATCCTGCGTATATCTGATACTGCGTATACATCCTGCGTATATCTGATACTGCGTATACATACTGCGTATATCTGATACTGCGTATACATCCTGCGTATATCTGATACAGCGTATACATACTGCGTATATCTGATACTGCGTATATATCCTGCGTATATCTGATACAGCGTATACATACTGCGTATATCTGATACAGCTGAAGAGAACTACATATTATGCATCGATCATATATTCGCCATTGTACAATGCATTGAACATATATTCACTATTAGACAATGTTATGCTGCTCTTGGTGCTGTGTTTTTTCCACTCTGACCCCAAGGTTTGACCAGTCTCAGGTTACACGAGCAGACAAAGAGAAAAAGGTGGAGACCATGGTGGAGGTCAGATTGGCAAGGAGCCAATCACAGCCCTACCACACGGACTTCCTGTAGGCTCATGCATATTCATTTTCTGTGTCTATAATACTGGCAAACTGTGGCTGTCCCGTTACTCTCCGGACTATGAAGACGCGAGTAACGAGTGTTAGGCACCCGGAAGTCCAGACGTCTGTATAGATGACTTTGTTAGGAGAATAAAAGAATGCGTAATTGAAACTCATGAATCTTGGTCATCTATAGCTGGTATGATTATTAGGAACTGATAGAGTAGATCTTGTTGACTTTCTTCCTCTTCCAGTTTCTGAACACGCAGATGTCGCGAGTTAAATAGAACTGGACATATTTCTTCAAGCGTATACATCCTGCGTATATCTGATACAGCGTATACATACTGCGTATATCTGATACAGCGTATATCTGATACAGCGTATACATACTGCGTATATCTGATACAGCGTATACATACTGCATATATCTGATACTGCGTATACATCCTGCGTATACATACTGCGTATATCTGATACTGCGTATACATACTGCGTATATCTGATACTGCGTATTCATCCTAAGTGTAGTATTTCCTTCATGTGAAGTGCGTCTCACCTCGGCGTCCTCGGGCCACAGCAGCAGCTCCAGATGTTCCTCCAACAAAGATCTGAAGCGTCGCCCTGACGACGAGGTGAAGCCCTTGCGACCGAACTGAGAGAAGAAAGTGACCGCTCCAGGGCAAGGAGGGAGGAGAGACGGGAGGTCACTGAGCCATGCCACGCCCCTGCAGAGACAAACTACACGAGCCACCTGCAGAGACAAACTACCTGCACCTGCAGAGACAAACTACACTGAGCCACTGCCACGCCCTGCAGAGACAAACTACACTGAGCCACCTGCAGAGACAAAACTTGCCACTGAGCCACCTGCAGAGACATACACTGACACCTGCAGAGACTACACTGAGCCACCTGCAGAGACAAACTACACTGAGCCACTGCCACGCCCCTGCAGAGACAAACTACACGAGCCACCTGCAGAGACAAATACATTGAGCCACTGCCACGCCCCTGCAGAGACAACTACACTGAGCCACCTGCAGAGACAAACTACACTGAGAACCACTGCAGAGACAAACTACTGACACTGAGCTAGCCACTGCCACGCCCCTGCGGAGACAAATACACTGAGCCACCTGCAGAGACAAACTACACTGAGCCACCTGCAGAGACACTACACGCCCCTGCAGAGACAAACTACACTGAGCCACTGCAGAGACAAACTACACTGAGCACCTGCAGAGACACAACTGACACTGAGCCCCTGCAGAGACAAACTACAACACTGCACACTGAGCCACCTGCAGAGACAACTAACACCTGAGCCACTGCAGAGACAAACTACACTGAGCCACCTCAGACTGACAAACTACACTGAGCCACCTGCAGACAAACTACACTGAGCCACCTGCAGAGACAAACTACACTGAGCCACCACCTTGCAGAGACAAACACACTGCCACCTGCAGAACAAACTACACTGAGCCACCTGCAGAGACAAACTACACTGAGCCCCTGCAGAGACAAACTACACTGAGCCACCTGCAGAGACAAACTACACTGAGCCACTGCCACGCCCTGCAGAGAAACTACATGAGCCACCTGCAGAGACAAACTACACTGAGCCACCTGCAGAGACAAACTACACTGAGCCACCTGCAGAGACAAACTACACTGAGCCACTGCCACGCCCCTGCAGAGACCACTGCCAGAGACAAACTACACTGAGCCACCTGCAGAGACAAACTACACTGAGCACCTGCCAGAGGACAAAACACTGAGCCACTGAGCCACGCCCCTGCAGAGACAAACTACACTGAGCCACCTGCAGAGACAAACTACACTGAGCCACTGCCACGCCCCTGCAGAGACAAACTACCTGAGCCACCGAGCCACCTGCAGAAACAAACCTACACTGAGCCACCGAGCCACCTGCAGAGACAAACTACACTGAGCCACCTGCAGAGACAAACTACACTGAGCCACTGCCACGCCCCTGCAGAGCCACAAAACTACACTGAGCCACTGCAGAGACAAACTACACTGAGCCACCTGCAGAGACAAACTACACTGAGCCACTGCAGAAGACAAACTACACTGAGCCATGCCACGCCCTGCAGAGACAAACTACACTGAGCCACCTGCAGAGACAAACTACACTGAGGCCACCTGCAGAGACAAACTACACTGAGCCACCTGCGAGACAAACTACACTGAGCCACCTGCAGAGACAAACTACACTGAGCACGAGCCACCTGCTCAGAGACAAAACACTAGCCACTGCAGAGACCCAGAGCCACTCACTGCAGAGACAAAAACTACACTGAGCACCTGCAGAGACACTAGCCACCGAGCAACCTGCAGAGACAAACTACACTGAGCCACCTGCAGAGACAAAACTACACTGAGCCACCTGCAGAGACAAACTACACTGAGCCACCTGCAGAGAACAAACTACACTGAGCCACTGCCACGCCCCTGCAGAGACAACTACACTGAGCACCTGCAGAGAAACTACACTGAGCCACCTGCAGAGACAAACTACACTGAGCCACTGAGCCACGCCCTGCAGAGACAAACTACACTGAGCCCACCGAGCCACCTGCAGAGACAAACTACACTGAGCCACTGCAGCCACCTGCAGAGACAACTACACTGAGCCACCTGCAGAGACAACTACACTGAGCCACCTGCAGAGACAAACTACACTGAGCCACTGCCAGAGACAAACTACACTGAAGCCACCTGCAAGAGACAAACTACACTGAGCCACTGCCAGCCCCTGCAGAGACAAACTACACTGAGCCACCTGCAGAGACAAACTACACTGAGCCACCTGCAGAGACAAACTACACTGAGCCACTGCCACGCCCCTGCAGAGACAAACTACACTGAGCCACTGCCAGCCCACTGCAGAGACAAACTACACTGAGCCACACTGAGCCACCTGCAGAGACAAACTACACTGAGCCACCTGTCAAACTACAAGCCACCTGCAGAGACAAACTACACTGAGCCTAGCCACCTGCAGAGAGAAAACTACACTGAGCCACTGCAAGCCCCCTGCAGAGACAAACTGACACTGAGCCACCTGCAGAGACAAACTACACTGAGCCACTGCCAGCCCTTGCAGAGACAAACTACACTGAGCCACCTGCAGAGACAAACTACACTGAGCCACCGAGCCACCTGCAGAGACAAACTACACTGAGCCACCGAGCCACCTGCAGAGACAAACTACACTGAGCCACCGAGCCACCTGCAGAGAGAAAAACTACACTGAGCCACTGCCACGCCCCTGCAGAGACAAACTACACTGAGCACCTGCAGAGACAAACTACACTGACCACTGCCACGCCCCTGCAGAGACAAAACTACACTGAGCCACCTGCAGAGACAAACTACACTGAGCCACAGCCCCAGACTGCAGACCTGCACTGAGCCCTGCAGAGACAAACTACACTGAGCCACCAGAGACACACTGCAGAGACAAACTACACTGAGCCACGAGACAAACTACACTGAGCCACTGCCACGCCCCTGCAGAGACAAACTACACTGAGCCACCTGCAGAGACAAACTACACTGAGCCACTGCAGCCCCTGCAGAGACAAACTGACCACGAGCCACCTGCAGAGACAAACTGACACTGCAGAGCACCACACTGAGCCACCTGCAGAGACAAACTACACTGAGCCACTGCAGAGACAAAACTACACTGAGCCACTGCCACGCCCCTGCAGAGACAAACTACACTGAGCCACCTGCAGGACAACATACACTGAGCACTGAGCCACCTGCCAGAGACAAAACTACACTGAGCCACCGAGCACTGCAGAGACAAACTACACTGAGCACCGGCCACCTGCAGAGACAAACTACACTGGCCACCTGCAGAGACAAAACTACACTGAGCCACCTGCAAGAGACAAAACACTACACTGAGCCACCTGAGCCTGACCTGCAGAGACAAACTACACTGAGCCACTGCCACGAGCACTGAGCTGCAGAACAAAACTACACTGAGCCACCTGCAGAGACAAACTACACTGAGCCACCTGCAGAGACAAACTACACTGAGCCACCTGCAGAGACAAACTACACTGAGCCACCTGCACCATGAGACAAAACTAACACAGACACTGAGCCACCTGCAGAGACAAACTACACTGAGCCACCTGCAGAGACAAACTACACTGAGCCACCTGCAGAGACAAACTACACTGACCACTGCCACGCCCCTGCAGAGATAAACTGAGCCACCTGCAGAGCCACCTGCAGAGACAAACTACACTGAGCCACCGAGCCACCTGCAGAGGACAAACTACACTGCCCAGCACCTGCAGAGCAAAACTACACTGAGCCACCTGCAGAGACAAACTACACTGAGCCACCACGCCCCTGCAGAGAAAACTACACTGAGCCACCTGCAGAGGACAAACTCACTGAGCCACCTGCAGACAAACTACACTGAGCCACTGCCACGCCCCTGCAGAGACAAACTACACTGAGCCACCTGCAGACAAACTACACTGAGCACTACCACGCCCCTGCAGAGACACTGCAGCCACAGAGACACTAGCCACTGAGCCAACCTGCAGAGACAAACTACACTGAGCCACCTGCAGAGACAAACTACACTGAGCCACCGATCCACCTGCAGAGACAAACTACACTGAAGCAACACCGAGCCACCTGCAGAGACAAACTAACACTGAGCCACCTGCAGAGAAAACACACTGCCACGCCCCTGCAGAGACAAACTACACTGAGCCACCTGCAGAGACAAAACTACACTGAGCCACTGCCACGCCCCTGAGACAAACTCTGAGAGACAAACTACACTGAGCCACCTGCAGAGACAAACTACACTGAGCCACCGAGCCACCTGCAGAGAACAAACTAAACTGAGCCACCGAGCCACCTGCCAGAGACAAACTACACTGAGCCACTTGCCACTGCCACCTGAGAGACAAACTACACTGAGCACACCCTGCCAGAGAACAAACTACACTGACCACGAGCCTGCAGAGACAAACTACACTGAGCCACGAGCCACCTGCAGAGAAAAACTACACTGAGCCACTGCCACGCCCCTGAGACAAACTACACTGAGCCACCTGCAGAGAAAAACTACACTGAGCCACCGAGCCACCTGCAGAGACAAACTACACTGAGCCACTGCCACGCCCCTACAAAACGCAGAACAAACTACACTGAGCCACCTGAGCAAACTACACTAGCCACGAGCCACTGCAGAGGACAAACTACACTGAGTGCCATTAGACCTAACGAAACACCTGCAGAGACAAACTACACTGAGCCACCTGCAGAGACAAACTACACTGAGCCACCTGCAGAGACAAACTACACAGACCAACGAGCACCGCAGAGACAAACTACACTGAGCCACCTGCAGAGACAAACTACACTGAGCCCACGCCCCTGCAGAGACAAACTACACTGAGCCACCTGCAGAGACAAACTACACTGAGCCCGAGCCACCTGCAGAGAAAACTACACTGAGCCACCTGCAAACACACTGAGCCACCGACCACCGAGACAGAGACTACACTGAGCCACCGAGCCACCTGCAGAGACAAACTACACTGAGCCACCGACCCTGCAGAGAAAAACTACTACTAGTTTTTGGGAACTTGATGTTCATTTGAACTAAGGTTGGGTTAAAACCTGGAATCCAGAGTTTGGAGAAACAACATGCTTCCAGGTCACCAGGTCCAGTCTCAGCCCAGTTCCCAGGTCCTAGTCCCAGGTCAGATCTCAGACCAGTCCCAGTCCCAGGTCCACATGTCCCAGGCTCCGAGTCCCAGAACCCAGTCCAGGTCCAGTCCGCAGTCCCCAGGTCAGTCCCAGGTCCCAGGATCCAGTCTTCAGGTGTCCAGTCCCCAGGTCCAGTCCCAGTCCCAGTCCCAGGTCCAGTCCCCAGGTCAGTCCCGTACGCCCAGGTCAGTCTCAGACCCAGGAGTCCAGGTCCAGTTCCCAGGTCCATCCCAGGTCAGTCCAGACCCAGTCCCAGACCCAGTCCCGCAGTCCCAGACCCAGTCCCAGTACCAGGCCCAGTCTCAGACCAGTCCCAGGTCCAGTCCCAGGTCCAGTCCCGGTCCAGTCCAGGTCCAAGTACCCAGGTCCAGTCCAGTCCAGGTCCAGTCCAGGTCCAGTCGCCAGTCCAGGTCCAGTCCCAGGTCAGTCCCAGGTTCAGTTCAGACTCATCCTCAGACCCCAGTCCCAGGTCCAGTCCCAGGTCCCAGGTCTCAACCCATCCAGTCCCAGGTCCAGTCTAAGACCAGTCCCAGGTCCAGTCCCAGTCCCAGGTCGTCAGTCAACCCAGTCGCAGACCAGCCCCAGGTACAGGCGCAGGTCCAGGTCCAAGGCCAGTCCGGTCCAGTCCCAGGTCCAGGTCAGTACGGTCCAGTCCCAGGTCGCAGTCCCAGGTAACAGTCCTCACGCCAGTCCCAGTCCCCAGGTCCAGGTCCAGGTCCAGTCTCAGACCAGGTCCCAGGTCCAGTCCCAG
>BJKM01001547.1:0-26834 GCA_015082035.1 Chaenogobius annularis | reverse complement strand
CGTAGTCCATGCCAATATGAAAATCAGATGTGAATCCATATTCTACATATCTTGCAGGACCAGATACAGAAACAGACTTGCATGTGCCGATAGTAGCTGTGTAAGAAATGGCAGTGAATGCGGCGGGCCAGATAACACAACACATTTGGAGGTATTCTTACACAACAACTGCAAGTAGACACGGCGGATCCAATTGAGTAGGTAGCAGTGTGGGGTGGCGAGTACGGGAGGGGGCGTCCAGAGTAGAAGATTAGCACTGACGTCTCTTGCCACATCAATTACAACCTGCTGCTTGGCTAGAGAGGAGGGCCACCGAGCACAAAACGGGGCGTCAGGGGTCACGGAAAGGGGGAGGGGAGAGCCGGACGGAGCACCCCCAGAGAGAGGCACTCCTGTGGGCTGCTGCTGGTCCTGGAAGTCCAGCTGAGAGAGGAGACATAAGAAGATGTCAGAGGAAGACAGGGTGGGGAAGTTAACATGTCTATAGAGTCCGTCATAGGATTATAGGCTAACATACTGTACATATACTTTGCATATGGACCGCATTATATTATTGAAATGCTGAATATGCAATGAACACGTTATGAATAATGATGTCATGTATGAACTGTGTGGCAAAGAAGAAAAATGTATGCAAATATAAGGAAAATATGTAAACTATATTAACAATGAATAAACAGTCCCATTACATATGCCACTATCAATTATAGATTTGAGGATGAACATCGTTTCTGCTATAATATTGTGATATTAATAAGCCGTCTTAAAGTACTTAGGTCTGGTATATATTTGATTCAATTGAGAATGTGTTTGAGTAATAATGATGTTCTTAGCTAATTTGGGACATTGTATTCTGTAAACTTTCTGCCTCAATTGTCCCTTTCTATTACTTCAGTGAGGATTTTAGCCGTAAGAGCTTACGATGTCAAAATGACAAAATTATAATTACGATAATAAGTCCACAGTCTCTAGTACTGCCTTTCTATATGCCTGCTTACACTCGACAGGTCTAGGAAGAACTAATAAGCTGGGAGTTTTAACGAAAAATTGACCTAATCATAATTTCTTTAAATACAAATCGGAAAATTGAATATGCAGTCTTAAAATAAATAAATAAAAGGCTACAAAAGGACATGGTTGAACAAAGCAAACTGAAACTTCAGTGTATAAAAGGGTTTTCTGCCCTCTTGTGTTTTTACAGTTCACTTTTTGTGCGATACTTTGTCTTCAATCCTAGACGTTTGCAGACTGATTTTAGCACATTTCTGATGGATTGACCATAATATTGTTGGAATTTTGTCATCAGGATAATCAAGATGCTCTTTACCCATCGCTGGTAACAGTTGAAATACTGTTTAATTGAACACATTGTGCAAACACTCACATGCAGTATAGATTTAAAATACATAATATTCACTCTTGTAACCACCACTCACATGTGCCTGGTCCTTGTATTGTCAGTGAACAGGGCGTGCGCTGGTGGCTGGACTGAACCACAGGAGCCATCACACACACTTACCCTGACTGCTCTGTTTGTGTGTGCCTGTCCAAAGCCTCTCCGGACCAGGCAGGACCCCCGCCCCGAACATACCCAGATATGCAGCAGGACAGTGGGGCGCCGACACCAGGCATTAGACCGCATCGCCGCTGATAGCACCAACAATACTATGTTTATGTCCAGGTCAGAAGACACTGAAGAAATAGATCAACAACGAAACTAGACAGGGGTAAAAAAAAAAGGGAAAACAGTAAAAATAAAAATAAATGATTGACACATGATCTAGTTTAGAAAAAAAAACAAAATCAACAGGGTTTTATTTGATTTGATTTTAACATGACCCAATGGTGTTTCCAAAGTTGGACCAGTGAGGATTTTTTTAATGACACAATGAGTTTTAATTTTTTTTTTACCTTAGCAGGTTTTTGAATTTACCCATTGATGTTTTTTTTTGTTTTTTTTTTTAATTGACCCAATGAGGATTTTAAAATATGTTTTTTCCTAACTTGTTACACTGGCTGACCCAATGAAGGTGTAAGTAAAAACTAACTGATTGTACAAGTCCACTCAGTAAGGTTTAGTCTTGTTTATTGTCTGAAATGTCACGTAGTGTGGCTTTAACTAAATTGAAAAATAGCTTATTTAGTTCACTTCCAACAATAACTATCAATATGCATTTGGAGAAGCTGGCAAAAGCATGTTACTGCCTCAATGTTTCAAAGGCCCATTTACAGTCCAGTAATTCCAGCTGCTTTGCTTCTACTTTACCAATTTCTACAGTCAAATTTAATTTCCAAATTTACTACACAGAATACTCTTTAAAACATTTTTCAAATTCACTAAATTATAGCTTCATTTTACCGCTTCTCTCCCAGCTCACATTTAAAAGTGAATTAAGTCATCCTGCTCCTCTGCCCCCTAAGGCTGCGGCCGTCTCACCAAACAGCTCATGAGAATTTAGAACCAACCCCTCCTGTGCCGCGCCGGGAGAGAGCGACCATAAATTGCTAATAGACTAAATGAAACGAGGTGGGAGGCTCCTCTCATGTGCTCATGCCTCCATCATGGCCGCCGTTAAGGTCTTTCAGGCACGGCGCAGGGGCAGCGAGGAGCAAAACAGTCCGGGAACACAACAACAAAGTGGCGTTGGAGTGGCCGGATGTGTGGCCCCTCTTCCTGCCTTTTATCTATCATAGAGGCGTGTCATCAAATATTTATCAAAGTCCGAATTCAAAGATGCGCAGTTAAGGGTGTGTTCTGTTTGCCTGGTTAGCGGTTCAAAGTGTGACTCATGAGGAGAGGCTAATGTGGGCTTTAAAGGGCTCTAGAATGTTTTGGAAAGCAAGATATTTATAGGATGTGTGGGCAGTCAGAAGGTTTATGTGGTCAAGTGCTCTGGACACCCTTCAGATGTTACACTGTATGGCATTAAACTTATCTAGCTATAGTGATATTATTGCTAAATTAAGATAAATTAAGAGGCCATGTGGTTTGTTGCATCCATAGAGACAAGCAGGTGGAAAACCCTCCTGCAGAAAACTTACATTGTTCACCTTTAATTATAGACGACATACAGTTTAATTCTTATATAGTTACGATCCCTAACATCCAAGGATAAGTATTTTTAAAGCAAAAATAAATCGGTCCACTGAATTCTGGTGGAAGACTTCGGTGCCATTTGTGAAAAACAGATTAAACAATATTCATAGGAAATTAGCAAATGTCAAACATCCCCTTTCCTCAGACCCTCTAGGTATGATTTTATGTGGGGACTTTGCATGTTCTAACTGTGTCAGGGTTCTAAGCATTTGTAGCTTTCCTCAGATGCACAGGGCACATTTCCCAAGAGACAACAAAGTCTTACAATACAGTGGAATGCTATACAAATACAGAACTGAAACAAAAGGCAACTCAAGCTATTTTTTTTTACATTATAAATCGCTTTAAATGTAACATAGTGTTTTTGTATAACAGTATGAACACCATATGTTGTCTATTTTCTATATATAATCAAACAATCAAAAAATAAATAAATCCATTAACCTTCTTGCATCATCCATTCACCTGAACACCTGTGAACAAACTCCCATGAATACATAAAGCGCCATGTCGCAACTGCTTTCAGCCATTCACTGAAATATTTATTCACATTTTGGGCTAAGCTCCGTCTCCTCTGCCCCTCTTGTATTCCCAGACAAATGGAAGTGTGTGGCAGGAGAGAATCTGTTTAGCCATGGACTCCCACAGCGAGAGGGGACGTGGGCCCTTCAAACGCCCAAGCTCCAGGAGCCTGACATGGGGTCACCCAGCTCCCCTCACATGGCTGATGGAATTGTTCTTGAGGTATAGGAGTGAAAAAGAAGACTTTTTTTTGTCAGCGCCATCTGTTATGATTGATGCCTCCGTGGCTGCAGAGAATGTGCCCTTTTTAAATAATTTATGTTGCCCATCGCTATGGACAAGCAGCTTATAACGGCTGATGTTATTTTACCATTGACTGGAGGGATCAATACTTTAAAGACATGACATAGCCACTAATGAACTCGCTCAACGGCTCTCCAGAGTGAACAAAACAATTGCGGCGGTGCCCTCAGCAGTGGAAAAGTCTTTTATTACACATAGTAAAGTTAGGGATGTGGTGGAGGGAAGTAAACAACAAGGTATAAAGGTGCGGAGGAGCCAGAGAGCTTAAGCTAGAGGCTCAATCAAAATAAAAGAAGTTGTAATGTTATATGGACACATTAAGCTGGCCATTAAAGTAATAGTGTTGCATTTAGTTAGGAATTAAATATGCATCTGACCTGGCTCCAGATCCCATTAGCACAATAACTTGCAAGGTATAAGGTGCAGCCTGTTTAAGATCCATTAGCCAAGTAGTCCACTGATATTCACTATTTTGCAATGCCAGAATAATAAACAATAGCTATAGTGCTGTGCGATAATGAAATACAAGTCATGTAAAAGAGTCAAGGAAAAATGACAAAAGTCAAACTCACACAAAATAAAAAGCAGTTTTACTTTTTCTTACTGAAAACAACTGACACAAAACCATTATAGATGTCAGGGTCTGATATCAGTGTCAAGCATTCAGAATATTAAAATACATTTGAAAGTGCTTAGTTTAAAATGTGAAATCAGTCAATAACAATTTAATCATCTATTAGTTAAAGGTACATTATGTAACCTTTCTGATAGAGACTACACCACCAGCTCGGAAGTTACAGGTGTGATCTGTGGATAAGCAAGCATGCTAACAGTAAGAACACCTGTTTTTAAAGAACACCTGTACTTTAACAAATACATGATAGAGGTTTAATGTTATACTGTGGACAAATTCCAGACAAAGCAGTAGCATCTCCAAGGGGACAACCAGGTGGCACACTCCCCACCAGAAAAGTTTCAGCAAATAAGTTAAGTTAATAAAGCATTCTATCAATGAATGAATGTAATATAGACAATAGGATTCAGTGGAATATGAATCAATGCAACATTCTTCCATCTTGGGACCAACAGAAGTCCACAAAACTTCTGGGGGTCCCAAGAGTCTCTGAAAGCACAATAGGATGTAGAGCGTTTAGCTACCAAGCTGTAATGAGCAGGTCTATACCTAAAGCACAACTTAGGCAAGGCAAGGCAAGTTTTTTTGTGGAGCACAATTCGTACATAAAGGCAATTCAAAGTGCTTCACACAACAGGAAAAAATGCACATGCAAAGCAGCGTTCTGGATGTACTGCAGCTGTTTTACAGCTCGTTTGGAGAGGCCATTGAGCAGGCCGTTACAGTAGTCTAACCTACTGGAAGACAAAAAATGTTCTCCAGTCTGTTTGAGACACTTTATTGATTTGGCAATGTTTTTAGATGGTCCATATTCACTGCCGTAGTGAAAATATTTTGAGTGTCGTCGTGCGATTGTGATAGGAACATTCTCGCTGCGTATCAATCCTGACAAACAGGCTAGCATGTGGGTTGAACACAGATGAGGTCCCAGGAGTTGACCTTGGGTACACCAGCCCCCACAGGTCTTGAGGGCACTACCTTTACTAATTCACAAATTCCCTGTCTGTTATCACAGTAGGATTAACCAGTTTTAGGGCAGTGCCAGTGTTATGCCACACAGTCATCCTTAGTCTCGCTTGTGGAAAGATAATCTTGATCGACCAACAGTGTGCACAAGCAGCATCAGTGGGGTAACGTTTACAGAATTCAACGACTTGAGGCTTTGCCGCGTAGTGTTCAGTGCTAAAAAGACCAGACTGCGGACTCGTGCTTCCCTGGTCCCTATCCGTCGCGATTTGGAAGTGAGATGCGTGTCCACGCGGCCACGCTTTAATTGACGCTAATGAGGAGCAGCTCTAGTGGTTAGACGTGTGTGATGCAGGCGTTTAATGTACTATAGACCTGACTGCGCAATGGTCAGAAAAATGAGTTGTTTTACTTTGTAACGACGTCAGGATAGGCAGTGGAGCTCGGTGCAGTATGGATCGTAGAAAAAGACAAGTGATGGGCTAGACAACACGAGAGGATATGGTATGGGCAAAACGCCTTATTGCAACAGGGTCCGCTCAGAACGAGGAGAAGAGATATACTCGGATCGACGCACATCAGGAGTGAAGTGAGAGCGATGAATGAGAGAGAGAGAGTATTGTGTCCGCAGAAGGCACGGATCCAGGACAAAGCACGCGGTAGCAGCATCTCGATCACCATGGTTGTCGGGACGATGAGACAGGGGCCTCTCATTTCTTTAAATAACGCACTCGGTTCAGTGTTAGTCCCCAGTTGTAGCAATCCAGGGAGTGGTCTCGGAGAAGGGCTTCCAGAGCAAATCTAGATGCGTGAGCACGTAGGGTTCGACGCGCTCGTGTCATCTGTCGACTTGTAAATGGTCACAGTGGTTGTATTCTGGTAAATCGTTGAGAAATTGCAGGTAAAGTGGACACAAGTGTTGGTTGAAATCCCTAGAAAAATTTGGAGGTTTTTGGGATACCATACGGTGACGAAAGGGATGAGGATGATTTGTAAGATGTTAATATAAGGGGTATAGTCATTTTTGGGTTTGATAGACACTGGTAATACATGATGTTAGGACACCCGGAATCTGTCGAAGACTCATTGTTACAACAATAACAACTAAGCAAAGGAAAACATTCGAGCTCTTAAACTTACGTTGCAGAACTGGGAGTGATACATGACACAGAGTTCTGAGGATGTGATAATCTATGTGGTGAAATCATGAGCTTCATCGTTTTCAACAGTCTCAGAAGGACACTCGAAACTTATACTATTTTTGTGGTGATTACTTAGTAGGCAGAAACGATGGGACCTAGGAAAAAGTGGTAAGTGCTCATATAGAACATAGGAAACAGGAAAGGGCAGTGTTTCAAAGTCAATACGCACAGACAGTACGCAGAGTTGCCGAAAACCAGGGGTTCAATAGCACATGACTGGAGGAGAGTTACAAACGGTGCAACAAATAGGTAACATAAGCCACCGTCTTATCAAAACGGATGGCCATAACAACACGTGCGTAAACGAGGCAGGCTTCAATAGAGTGAACAATATGCGACGAGTGTGAGAGTACTGAGAGAGCGTTTGAAGCGTCAACCTGATTGATCAGCGTCTACTTCGTGACAATTTTCCTATCGACAATGTTTATTTTTAGTTTACCTGTGTCTGTTCATTGTTGTTCACATGTGTTTCTCTTCTTCACTGCACCTTAGATGCCCATCTCATAATGGCATGCGGTCAGGTCAATTAAGGCATAAGAGAACACTAATGCTAAGGAGTATCAGAGGAGCATTAATTTCCTTTCAGTGGGGCTATGTGGTTCCACACCTTATGGTTATCTGGGTCTGCCTAATGATCTCTTGGCTCTCTCTAAAATAATTGTACTTGGGCTCCAATACCAGCCCTGTCTCCTCTCCATAGGTTCCTTGCCTGGCTGAAGCTTGCTCGGTGTCACACGTTCACTAGATATGTTACTGGTTCGTCACTCACTCGCTGTCTCTGTACTTTATCATAGGGTATCTTGTCGCCAATATAGTCTTGTGTCTGTATATTGTCTCGTCCGAAGCTTGGGGTTTTGGTCCCTCATTCTGCGCGTCTGTCTTTGTATGTTTGTATTCTTTGATGTTTGCTGGGTCATGCGCTTATTATGCTTCTCGCTCCTCATAAACATTCGTAGTGGTCTTTCTCATTGTCTTGGCAGCAATACCAAGTGCAATGTCTCTTGCACGCCCTCAATGGATACCTCGCTGTGCCCTCTCAAACTTTATGAGCTCTGCCGCATTTCGTGGGCCCTCTCATGAGTTATAGCACTATCGTACTTCGCTCAGATGCCCTTCCATATTTTGCACCATACGCGGATCTCTGGGCCTTCCATTGACTGTCTCATAGTCCTCAATGGCTCGCGGCCTCTCACAATACATTGAGTAATTATGTCGATTGCGGCACATTTTCATATCTGTTCTCGCTAATCATAAGTGATACTGCCTAACCTGCAATATGTTCATTGAGCCTTTGATTTGTCTATTGGTCCTTGTTTATAAGATCTTCTCGCCCTTTATATAGTCTCTGTTCCTGCAGTGTTCATGTGTTCTCTTTTAAATGTCTCCGGTCTCCTCTAATTTGATTATCCGTTGTACTGCTATATGTTACCTCGTTATCAAGTTGGGTTTTGTTCTGTCAGCGGTGTCGCATAGAAAGTATCTCCGCTATAATTTTCCTTTATGTTCCTGCCTTTCATAGTACTCTGTTCACCTTTTAGCATACTCTGGTACTCATGATCGGGTACTCTGTGTTGTCTGTCCTGTACATATGTTGAGTCTTATGTTCTTGTTCATTGATGTTCTGTCTCTACGGGCAATAGACTCACGCATCCAAGTCGTGTCCTTTACTGTCATACTGTGGACTGTCAGCAATATTTGCAATTCAAGATAATCAGGCAAAAACTGGTATGTGCAAGTCGATTAATTTCGATCAAACTGCATGACAACAGGTGAAAGAATAGCTCTTGCAAGATATATTAACTGGACTGCACACGATATACACGCGAGCTCGGAGCTCGATACGTGGACGTGAATAAATCTCTATTGTTATAGGACACGGTGAATGGTGAGTGGGACAGGTAGGAGGGAGTTGTATAAGCGGCAGGGAGAGAAGTGAAGGCATGTGAGAAGAGTGAGGTTAGAGAAGTGAAGGAGAGATGAGAAGGGAAGAGCTCGAGACGAGGATAGCAAAGGGAAGGATGTATACCGAGAAGAGGGATTGTAAATGAAGGTTGTGGTAATGGAGTAATGTAGAGTTATGAGTAGACGATTAGGAGGAGGACTGCTTAGGACGAATGAAGATGAATGAGTTAGGTGCATTAAAGAGAGTGAAGTATCGCATAGTGTGAAGGCTGTGAAGGGGAATTTGAATGATGAGTGAAGAGAGAGTTGGAAGGAGAGTAGAGAGAGCAAGTTGAGGATTTATGGTGAATGCAGGATGAGTGTTTAGGATGAGTAGAGAAGGATAATTTGAGTATGAGGAGTAGAGTGGAAGGTAGGAGTGAACAAGGAAGTAGGTGAACTGAGGTTATCGTGAAGGAAAGTGGATAGGATATTGAGTGGAGGTACGCGAGTAGTATACTGCGGCAAGAGTCTTGGATTAGAGAGGCACTCATTTAGTAAGACTTGTTGAGAGGTGTGTAGCATTAAGTGCTTTGTGGATAGGATGTGAGTGAGGTGTGAGTAAGCAGATGATAAGTAGTAAGAGTGACGGACTGTTGTGAATGGTAGGAGATGGAGGTATAGGAGTGAAGTTGCAGGAGTTGTATTGGAGTGAGGAAGGGAGTGACGCAAGCGAGTGTGGTATAGTGAGGGGGTCTGCGCGAAGGATGGGAGGCTTATATAGTGAGGAGGCATATATGAGGAGATAGTTGTAGCGAGTGGATGTGATAGGAAGAGGTGTGCGAGTGCACGAATGAGGGTGGCAGGATGTGTATCGGGGGTAGTTGTGTAACTTAGAGGGTGTAGAAGACGAGAGATTTGACAAGGGTATTGTATAGAGTGACATATGGGAGTTTGTGAGGAGGAGGATTAAGGTGATTGTGTACAGAAGTTAAATAAAGACTTACACAAGCGAACAAGGCACTTACTTCCATCCTACATGGGTGTAGTAGATGACAGTACTCGTGCTAATTAGTAAAAACAAGAGAAACGACCCAAACCACTTCAATATCTGATTATTGCTTGCGTGCAATTCTCTCTTAAAGCGTAACAACACAAGAGTTCAACGGACAAAGTAGGGGGAAGGTTGATGGTGAGCAGACAGTAGCACGAAGACTGAAGTGATGTTAAATCCGTCATCCTGCCTATGAGGGGGAGGACTGATTCGATCTTGATTTGATAGTAAGCTTACAGATTATGCTTGTCTCTTACTACTATTTTATCATAGGAAATGAGAGGGAGTTAGGGAGCGGGTCGGTTCTTCGGTTGGGAGTAGTGAATGCGCAGGTTCTACTGGACTAGGTTCTTTGGTACACAGCTTGTTCGTCTAAGACGGTATGATGTTAAAAGCCTCTGAACCGTTCTTGTGTTCTCTTCTGTGTTTTGATCTTTTAAGTAAGTAGGTTGTGACGACAGTGAGTTTGAAGCTCCATCGTGATAGGAGAAGTAGTATACATGTACCTTTTAAGAGAACATGCAAGAATATGCATCAGATTATCAGGGTGATGAGATAGCGTATGAATTAGCAACTCACTGTCACCAGGTTTGTTATAAATTGTGTCTTTGCACTGAAGCTAGCGCACATGGGAAAAGACCAGCTGGGCAGTTCGGGAAAGGCATCAGTAAGTACCGTGAGTAGATATGCGCGCAAGTATTCATTGATAAACAATATAGTGAGTCGAAAAAGTGCATAAGTCGACTTGCATTTTGTGGTTCAATGGACGCCTGTAATCAGAGAGTTTACGCGGCCTGTGGGCGGGACTTTCATGATATACTAAGGACTAAGTGTATAGTTATAAGAAACGGTATGGGAGTTATCAGGCAGCTGTTCTCCGATAGTATTTGCTCTCTCCGGGTTGAAGCAGTCATATCGTTGTTTTTTCTGCTATATAATGTACCCAGAGTCCAGATTATAAAACGACTTATCTTTTTACACTAGCAATGGAGCCTTAGACGTCACTGGACGAAAGGAGGGTTGGAATGAAACAGAACAGTGACAGTGATTTATCAGGAGCTAGGGTTCACAATAGGGTCATCTAAACATTTATACATGAGGATATTGGTGGATATATCATAGATTTTGGAGATGTACAGGTGATCTAAATCTGGAACGACATGGTGAACACCTGTGCGTCAGTACTTCAGATAAGCGTCTACAGCAACCTTGTAATGGTGTGTTCAGGAAACTCGTTGCATCTAAGGTGTTGATGTTGAGGGTTCTTGGGAGAAACTTATTATAAATTGGGACTTGGTTTTATATCTCTGTTGAGGAGGAGAAGTATTAGTCTCTTGTGGGTAGTGAGCATAGTCCCAAGTAGCAAGTCTTGTGGTGAGTGAAGTGGATTGAAAACTTTGTGAGCAGAGCTGAAACATCTGGAGCTGTTTCAGGTAAAGGTTAAATGTGAAGAGAAAAGTGACCAACTGACGGTACAATTTAATTCGCTGATCTCTCATCCGTGTCCTGAGTTCCTCGCTCGCTATGTCACTATTTGTGGTGCGCGTTCGCCTGTGTAGGGCGGTCTCAGGCTTTGAGTCGATTTCCATAGCGGCAAGAGGCAAAACAAGGTTCTCTCTAGGTTCTCATCTGAGACAAACACAAGATCCCCAAGATTATAATTTATAGGGAAATTTCATCTTTCAAAAATGTTAAAAATTAGGCTAAAAAAGCAGTCACTCTCGATCCCTCTTAACCAAGTTAAAACCAGCAGCGCGCTACTAGGTCTAAAGGCAGGATACTTAAAAGTGGGACTTAAACAGTCTAAACCAAGCGTTCTAGCAGGACTAACGAGAAGCTATAAGCAGGGAAATACAAAGCCTCGAGTGTCTTATAATGCAGGCAAACTGTAATGATTTGCAACCCATATGTAAAGCAGTGGACTAAACCAGTGGTGCAATGACTCAGGTAGCATCAAGAATATAATCCGTAGAGAATACTTCACATCGTGTGACGCTTAAAGGGCAGGGTCTAAATCAGGATCTAAATGTGGGACTAAATGGCCAGGCTCTATAAGGGGGTCTATAACCAGGACTAAAGCGGGTCTAAAGCATGGACTAAAGCGGGGTTCTAAAACGGAGTAGTAGGACTAAAAGCGGAGTCTAGAGAAGTTAGTACGACTATAAGCTAGCGAGGTCTAATACGTAGAGACTATGAAAATGGCGGTCTAAGCAAGGAAGAACTAAGCGGATGTCTAAATATGGAGCTAAAGCGGGTTAGCATAAAGGCAATGATAAACGGAGTCGTATAAAAGCAGGACTTAAATGCTTGGACAGTACACCAAAGCAGGTAAAGCCCAACGATGCTAAAGGCAGGATCTATAAAGTATGCTTACAAGCAGGACTAAATGCAGTGTTCTTCATAAAGCAGGATACTAAAATGATGACTAAAGCAGACTAAAGGGACAGGTCTCCAAAAATAAGTACTGAGACAAATGCTGGTATAGAGCAGGGATTAAAACGCAAGGATCTAATAGCAGGATCAAAGTGCGCGTAGAACACTTAAAAAGCTGTGTTCCATTAACTGGGTTCTTAGGAATGTCGGGACTAAAATCAGGACAGTCGCGGTCTCTTATAAGTGAGATTTAAAGCACTGATCTAGGGACAGGATAAAGCAGGTGGGTCTTGGAAAGTGCATGATATAAGCTCACGTTCAACTAAATATAACAAGGTATAAAGTCGGGTCTAAGAAGCGGCGCTTCTACTAAAGTGCTGGTATGAACGACTCCGTCGCCCCTTAAAAATAAGAGGACGTTAGAGCGAACAAATAGATCTCAAAGGTTTGGCTGCTTTGGGTTCTCAGAAGATGGAAAATGACGGCAAAAGATTAAAGTGGCGTCTAAAGCGGGTCTTAAAGCGTGCGACTAATAAGCAGGTACTAAAAAGGCGAGATCTGAAACGCTAGAGTACTATAGCAGACTGACGGTCATAGCTTCTATAAAGAGCAGGATCTAAGCGGTGTCTTTAAGAGAGCTAGCAGGACTAAGATGAGAAAAGCAGGCAGCTAAAGCAGGATCGAACATAAAGCGAGGGTATAAATAGCGGAGAACTGAAGTGATCAGGGCAGTACTAAACCAGGACTAAGAAGCGGAGGTCTACACCAGGATCTACAGTGGCTATCCTGATGAAATGTGAGACCTGCAGTTTTTCTCGCTCTTACATAATCGGTGAATACTTCTTCGCTTACTGTCAAGACGCATCTTCAATTACTTCAATTAACAGAATGACAAGTCGCGAGAAGATCTATCAGTATATGACTGAGTTTTCTCTGGTTAATGTCTTTTTTGGTTCAAGACCATCGTTTCTTAATGATTCGATGACTGCGCGTGATAATTGTAAACATGTCGCTATCTATTTTTGGGTTCAGGCAATATTCTTTTGGTTTCTAGGAACTTTAGAGTTCTGATTCGTTTTTTTTCATGGATACGTTTTTTGTTCTGACTCGTCGTTCTAAGTTAAATCGACTCCGTGTATATTGTTCAGAACTGTGTTTTGTTAGATTCTTTTTTTTGATTTTGCTGAACTCTGGACTCTTTTTTGTTCTGACCTTTTGTCGCTTCTGACTTTTTTGTTCAATCCTCATTTGTTCGACTCTTTTTTTGTACTCAGACTCTTTTTGTGAGAGCACTGAGATTCCAATCAGTTAAGTTCAGATTTCGTCTCAGATTTGAAACAATGTGTCACAAATAAACTATAAATCTAATAGATACGATTAGGACGCCCACTATTGATAAATTGAGTAAAGGGTCTATCTGTGTCTGTGTCCAAGGAGTGTGTAGAAAATGCAAAGGCTCAGTAACCAACGCGGTGCGTCGAATCGCTGACGAGGACCAGATTGCATGAGTCAAGATCACTACACGTGTTTATAATTACTCAGCTACTCATGAAGTAAAACTGTGTACCAGCAAGCTCATTCTTGTCCCCCGAAGTGTAAATGAAGGTGGAAGAAATGGACAATAAATATTGATTTATTCATCAAAAGAGTATACGCCTCAGAAGAGCCCTGACGACCTCAATTCGTAGAGTAGGCTCTACAAACTAGGCAGACCACCCTCTCATCTGAAAAACTCTACATTCTCAGGAACCATAAAGTTCATCTGCTGACAGAACTCTACCTAGAACAACCGTCGGATAGCCGAAAGGTAAGCTCTAAACAGAGCCTAAGACACCTCTGATTTAAGGTGATTCGTTATGTAATCTAGCTTTCATACATCTAATACCCTACACATCAATACGAAAGAACTCTATCAACTGAACACCACCCTGACATCCTATCAACTGCTGGATAACGTATTTTTTACCACTAGAACTAGAGAGACACTCATCATCCTGAATTATAAACATGCTACACCCAGGTAGCACTACCCTTATCATACATGACTTGAAAGAGACACATGAGATCAACTAGATAACGTCGGACCCTCATCCTCTGAAAGAACTCTATTCACTAGAACCACATTTCTATTCGGACTGAGAGAGTCTAACGGCACTAGGAACCCCTCATTGCTGAATAAAAGTCTACTATGACTAGGAACCACACTCTCCATCATAACACACTGAAGAAGAACCTCTATACTGAATACCAACCCAATAGTGCTCTGAAAGAGATACTCACTCATAGTCACAACGCTCATTCTCTGTTCTTGCCTGAGAACTAACTAGGACCAGCCGTCACTAAGAAGTCGCTAACTTTAGCACAGCCATCCATAATAGGAGTCGGGAAGGAACTTTCCTACCAATATTAGAAATATCACCCTCTCATCACTACTCGCAGCAACTCTACTGATTGATGAACCATCGCCTCTATCTCCCATTCTCGAAAACGGCTCTAAATCACTGGAACCATATCTCATGAATACTCAAGAATTTACACTAGTACACCATCCTAACATCATGAAGACTTCGGTTAACTAGAACCATTCTTATCTGGACATGACTTTAGCCGGAAATTTCCATAGTTCCATTACTTTCCATCACCTCTGGTAGCAATCGTGCAGCCATCTATCCCCTGGCACATAAACTTATCACCAGAACAATCTCTCATGGCATCCTGGAAAAAAAGATTTTTTAACCCAAGATATGACACCATTTCCTAAATCCTGGAAGGGAATTCTACACAGACAACCATTCTATCTGAAGGTAACTGTTCATCCGTTAGAACCATTCTTCATCCTGGAACGAATTCTACCGTAGCAGCCATACCTGCATAACTGAATGAACAACTGCTACCGTAGAACCCTACTCCATCTCATTCCTGAAAGAACACCTACACGGGTAGAACCATCTCATACTGACAAGAGTGCTCATAGACCGTAGAATCCTAGTTCCTTCTACATCGTGGTTCATAAACAACAATGAATTGACGGCAAGTATCGTAAGCAGTATTGGGTTCTGTGGGTCGTACGTGCCAATTAGTTACTAGTCTTCGGGCTGGAGGTGCGCGGCGTCATCATTTTACTCTACAGGGAGTCTTTCCTCCTCAGGATCTGCGGGCACAAAACCCTGGCTGAGGGAAGTTTGCAGATCGTGCTCCGTCTTTTGATCGGTGTGCAATAAAATGGGATGTGGTTTGTCAGGCTTCCATCTCGTGCCGGTGCCTTGTCAGGTAAATAAGCTCATATATTAACGCCGTCCATAAATCAGCTCACCTGTGCCTTTAATATACTGACTCCGGCTTACTAATGAATAATTTAACTAATCTCACAGACTCAAACGTATACCACCACGTGCATTTTGATGTTTTTACAAGTCGAGGTTCGTGTCTGGCTGTGATTTCAGTTATCATTCTGCTATACTCGGTTCGGTTAAAAATGTTTAGGGAGAGAACTCCTTTAATAGACTATTTAAACGTGGGAGTCCAACTTTAGTCCCGGTTGTGCGACTACAAAGCCGAGAACTATTCATCTCTTACCACACCAGTTGTCAAACCGGACCACTATGATACACGTTTAAAGTATTTGAGATTCAGTCTAAACCCAGCTAAGGTCTCTGTGCGAAGTCGATGATGAAAGATGTGGGAAAAAAGGTGTAAGACCTTTGCGTGTAAGTACGTGCGTTTAATTTCTGCTTCTGTAGCTCCGGGCTTCTCTTTGAGAGTTAGCCTTAGCTTAGCCCTAGCTTTATCTCTAGACTTCAGCAGGTGGCTCAGGTGATCGTTTACAGATTTCTGTTTTTAAAGCCATTGGCGGCTGGTCTTATGTTACTGCGCATAGTCAGGAAGAGATTCAAATGGGATTTTATGGTGTATGCTGTGCTGTGCAGAAGTTTGGAGGATGAACAGTCGGCTTTGAGAGATCACTGAGCCTCTACATAATGAGCTCTCGAAGGATTTTAGCAGTAGGTTGTTGTGTCTTCCTGACGCACGTTCTAGAACAGAGTGAAAGCCGCACACTTGACGTTTGTTGCATCTTTTCTCTTGAATTTGGCTTTGTTGTGATTTGATTGTGAGTGTATTGGACGGTATTGATGACATAATCAGGTTGATCTCAACTCCCAACGGCCTTGACTAGACGTGTTGACAAGGATTGCTGCGTGCTTGAACGAATACTGTGGGTGTCGCGGGTGCAGGAGGTTTGATGCCCTCGAGCGTCCTCCACCCGTTCTTCTTGCGATCTAAGCCAGGTCGATCTCTTAAGGATGTGCTAGGACGCCGAATCCCTGGGAGCACGGGCAGGTGCTGAAGGGTTGTCTTTTATATGTTCAAAATAATTGATTTCTGTTATTCCACGTGGTAGGCAAGAGTCCGCGAAGCTCGATGCCAGACGAATAAACGAAGACTTAGCACACAGATTACCTGCGAGGGGACACGAAGTGAGCCCGGCCACGACGGATACGCCTACTGTCGGTCAGTCCTCCTCTGACTGGAAGCTCTGGGTGGTTTCATCCCGTTTTCACAGTGTTGCTGTTTAGTTGCAAACTCAAACCGTGGAGGCTCGATGGCAACGCTGGAGGGATCAGCGTCACCATGAAATATGGACCGATCCTCAAAAGAAATTGCACAAATCAAAAATTGGACTAATGAGATAGGAGGTTAGTAGTTACATCGGATTCCATAGTATGCTTAATTCTGTGAGACAAGTCAGAGCTACATGTGTTTGTCGCTACCAGTAGTTAGGCAGGATTTCTCTTGTGGTAGGGAGTCAACGGCTCGCCTTCCTGCTACCTTCCCTCTCAGGACACCTCTCCAAACAGCTTAAAGACAGGTGGTCTGGGTTACTTTGGACAACAGTGGGCGCTGATTTAGATTGCGATCTATCTTGCATTTTTTACCTGATAGAGGGAACACACTTGTCACGTGGCCTGCACGAAGACTTTTCATGAAACTAGACATTGGTCTAACTGGTTGGGCTACTCTGGTGGAGCGAGCAACCATAGAGAGATCATCAGCAGCCAGAAATCAGAGGGACCATTGCACTCGATCGAATGCCCAAAATTAAATTGTCCTTGCCTTGCCTGAGGATCGTGCTGCTTGCTAAGGGGGTCCAGGTTGGAGTATAGGCTGCTCACTAGATGCTCACCAGCTCCCAGACATACTGGTCACTATTCACCGTCCAAAACAACGATAACACGATGGCCTGCAGGTTGCACCACATTAAATCAGCTATGTGTGTAATAGATGGGTGTTGACTTCACTCGTCGAACGCGAGGGAGCTACTTGATGGGCACGGTAAGACCACCTAGGTGGGGTCTTTCACGAAGCAACGGGCCTCAGGGTCCGGTGAGTGTGGTCTTCGAGCGTGTGAGTCTGTGTTTGAGCGCAGCGACAAAGTTCTCAGAAGGTTCGGCGCTGAGCTCGTAGTCAGGAACGTCTGCTCTCTCCAGAGCCGTGGTTAATTTTGGGAGTCAAACGAATGTGGTCTTTTAACGCCTGTGAGGGCAGGGTCGTTAGAGTCACTTTTGTGAGGACGTCTTCATATGGTTGTGAGGAGACGGTCCAATCCTGATTGGAAGAATGTTGCATTGATTCATATTCCATGAATCCCTATTGTTCTATATTAATTCATTTCATTGATAGAAGGCTTTATTAACTTAACTTATTTGCTGAAACTTTTCTGGTGGGGAGTGGTGGCCACCCTGGTTGTCCCCTTAGGAGATGCTACTGCTTTGTCTGGAATTTGTCCACAGTTATACTATTAAACTCTTCATGTATTTTGTTAATTAAGTGTTCTTTCAAAACAGGTGTTTTCTTGTTAGCATGCTTGCTTATCCACAGATACACCTGTAACCCGAGCTGGTGGTGTGTTCATCAGAGGTTCATATGTACTTTAACTAATAGATGTTAATTGTTATTGACGATTTCACATTTTACTAAGCACTTCCAAATGTATTTTTATATCTGAATGCTGAACTGATATCAGACTGACATCTATAATGGTTTTGTGTCGTTGTTTTAGTAGAAAAGTAAACTGCTTTTTATTTTGTGTGAGTTTGATTTTGCAGTTTCTGACTCTTTTACATGATGTATTTCATTATGCACAGCATATAGCTATTGTTATTATTCTGGCATTGCAAATGTGAATATAGTGGACTATACTGGCTAATGATTTAAACAGGCTGCACTTATACGCTGCAAGTTATTGTGCTATGGGATGTGGAGCAGGTCAGATGCATATTTAATCCTAATAAATGCACATATTATTTAATGGCAGCTTAATGTGTCATATAATTACAACTTCTTTTATTTTGATTGAGCCTCTAGCTTTGTCTCTCCGATTTATACCTTGTTGTTTAATTCCTCCACCTAATCCCTAAGTTTACTATGTGTAATCAAAGCTTTTCATGCTGAGGCACGCGCATTGTTTTTGTTACTCTGGAGAGCGTTGAGCGAGTTCATTAGTCTATGTCATGTCTTTAAAGTTTGATCCTCCAGTCATGGTAAAATAACATCAGCCGTTTAGCTGCTTGTCCATAGCGTGGAACATAATTATTTAAAAGGGCACATTCTGGGCAGCCATGAGCATGAATCATAAGATGGCGCTGACAAAAAAAGTCTTCTTTTTTCACTCTATAGCTCAAACATTCCTCATCCATGTGAGGGGAGCTGGGTGCCCATGTCAGGCTCCTGGAGCTGGGCGTTTGAAGGGCCCGTCCTCTCGCTGTGGGAGTCATGGCTAAACAGATTCCTCTCTGCCCAACTTCCATTTGTCCGGGAATACAAGAGGGGCAGGGAGACGGAGCTTAGCCAATGTGAATATTTTCAGTGAATGCTGAAGGCAGTTGCGACATGGGCTTGTTATGTATTCATGGGAGTTTGTTCACAGGTGTTCGGTGAATGGATGATGCAAGAAGGTTAATGGATTTATTTTATTTTTTGATTGTTTGATTATATATAGAAACTCACGCCCATATGGTGTTCATACTGTTATACAAAAACACTATGTTTTTACATTTAAGCGATTTATAATGTAAAAAAAATGCTTGAGTTGCGTTTGTTTCAGTTCTGTATTTGTATAGCATTCCCTGTATTGTAAGACTTTGTTGTCTTTGGGAAATGTGCCTGTGCTTGAGGAAGCTACAAATGCTTAGAACTGACACGTTAGAACATGCAAGTCCCAATAAAATATACTAGAGGTTGGGAAGGGGATGTTTGACTTTGCTAATTTCTATGAATATTGTTGTAATCTTGTTTTTCACAAATGGCCGAAGTCCTTCACAGAATTCAGTGGACCGATTTATTTTTGCTTAAAAATACTTATCCTTGGATGTTAGGGATCGTAACTATATAAGAATTAAACTGTATGTCGCTATAATTAACGGTGAACAATGTAGTTTTCTGCAGGAGGGTTTTCCAGTGCTTGGTCCCTCAATTGATGCAACAACCAATGGCCTCTTATTTATCTTAATTAGAATAATTATACTATACGCTAGATAAGTTTAAATTGCCATACAGTGTAACATCTGAAGGGTGTCCAGAGCACTTGACCACATAAACTTCTGACCTGCCCACACATCCTATAAATATCTTGCTTTCCAAAACAGTTCTTAGAGCGCTTTAAAGCCACATTAGCCTCTCCTATGAGTACCTTTGAACGCAGTAACCAGGCAAACAGAACACCCCTTTGAACTGCGCATCTTTGAATTCGGACTTTGTAAATTTTGATGACAGCCTCTATGATAGATAAAAGGCAAGGAAGAGGGGCTAAATCCGGGACTCAACAGCACTTTGTTGGTTGTGGTTTTGTCCCGGACTGTTTTGCTCCTGCTGGCTGCGCGTGCCCTGGAAGACCTTTAACGGCGCATGATGGAGGCATGAGCATGAGAGGAGCCTCCACTCGTTTTCATTTAGTCTATAGCATTATGGTGTCTTCCCGGGCGGCACAGGGGGGTTGGTCTAAATTCTCATGAGTGTTTGGGAGACGGCGCAGCCTTAGGGGCGAGGAGCAGGATGATTAATTCACTTTTGATGTTGAGCTGGAGAGAAGGCGGTAATAAGCTATAATTAGTGAGTTGAAAATGTTAAAGAGTATTCTGTGAGTAATTTGAAATTAATTTGGATGTAGAAATTGGTAAAGTAGAGCAAAGAGCTGGAATTACTGGATGTAATGGCTTTGAAACATTGAGGCAGTACATGCTTTTGCGCTTCTCCAATGCATATTGATAGTTATTGTTGGAGTGAACTAAATAAGACTATTTTTCAATTTAGTTTAAAGCCACACTAGTGAATTTAACATAAACAAGACTAAACTTCTGAGTGGATTGTACAATCAGTTGTTTTTACTTAACACCTCATTGGGTCCCAGTGTAAAAGTGGAAAAAACTATTTTAAAACCTCATTCGTTCATTAAAAAAAAACTCAAAAAAAACATCAATGGGTAAATTCAAAACCTGCTAGGTAAAAAAAAATAAAATCTGTGTCTTAAATCCTCAACTGGTCCAACTTTGGAACACAATTGGGTCACGTGAAATCAAATCAATAAAACCCTGTTGATTTTGTTTTTTTAGACTAGATCATGTTCAATCATTTATTTTTATTTTTACTGTTTTCCCTTTTTTTTTACCCTGTCTGTTCGTTGTTGCATTATTTTTTCAGTGTCTCTGACCTGAATGAAACATAGTTTGTTGGTGCTATCAGCGGCGATGCGGTCTTTAATGCTGGTGTTCGGCGCCCACGTTCTGCTGATATCTGGGTATGTCGGGGCGGGGGTCTGCTGGTCCGGAGAGGTTTGGACAGGCACACACAAACGAGCAGTCAGGTAAGTGTGTGTGATGCTCCTGTGTTCAGTGCCACGCCACGCACGCACGGGCTCCTTAGCCTGTTTCACTGACAATACAAGACAGGCACAATGTGAAGTGGTGGGTTACAAGAGTGAAAAGTCCTATAATATTACTATGTGAGTGTTTGCACAATGTGTTTGCAAGCAAACAGTAACAACTGTACCGCGATGGAATGATCTGATTATGTGATGAAAAATTCAACAATATATGTCGCAATTATCCATCAGAAAATGTGCTAAAATCAGTCTGCAAACGTCTGGATTGAGACAAAGTAATGACAAAAAGTGAACTGTAAAAAACAAAGACCAAGAAAAACGCTTTATAACTGATTCAGTTTTGCTTTTTAACCATGTGTTTTGTAGCCTTTTATTTATTTATTTTAGACTTGCATATTCTTTCAGAATTTAATTTAAAGAAAAATTGAAGTGTTTTTCGTTAAAACGTCATGGTAAGTTCTTTCTAGACTGTCCCAGTGTAAACAATAGAAAAAGTACTGGACTGTGGACTTATTATCGTATTATAATTTTGTCATTTTTGGGAACCTAAGCGTCTTACGCTTTATCTCTGAAGCCTAGGGGCATTGTGGCAGAAGTTTACAGAATACATGTCCAATTTAGCTAAAACATCATTTTTACTCAAACACGATTACTCAATGAATCAAATAATACCGCCTAGAGTACGTTGACGGCTTATATTAATACACAATAAATAGGCAGAACCGATTTTGCATTTTAATCTATAATTATAGTGGAATTGTAATCTACTGTTTATTCACATTGTTAAATATAATTTACATATTTCTTTATTTGCATAATTTTTTCTTCTTTGCCAACAAATTTCATACATGACATCATTATTATAACGTTTCATTGAATCAGCATTTCAATTAATTTAATGGCGGTACAGTAGTTCCTATAATCTATGACGGACTCTATAGAATGTACAGCCACCTGTCTTCCTCTGACATCTTCTTATTGTCTCCTGCTCTCAGCTGGACTTCTCAGGACCAGCAGGCAGCCCACAGGAAGTGCCTCTTCTATCTTGCTCCGTACGGCTCTTCTCACCCCTTTCCGTGACCGCCTGATGCGCGCCGCGTTTTGTGCTCTGGTGGCGCTCCTCTCTAGCGAAGGCAGCAGGTTGTATTGATGTGGCAAGAGAGCGTCCAGTGCTAATCTTACTTACTCTTGGACGCCCCCCCTCCCGTTCGCACAAACACTGCTACTACTGCAATTGGATCGCCGTGTCTACTTGCAGTTGTTGTGTAAGAGTCCTCAAATTGTGTTGTGTTATCTGGTCGCGGCATTCACTGCCACTTCTTACACAGCTACTAGGGCTTGCAGTCTGTTTCGTATCTGGTCTTGCAAGATATGTAAATATGGATTCACATCTGATTTTCATATTGGCATGGACTACGGCTATGGTACTGGATAATGTAATTGCAGTTTGCCGATATTGTGCTCACCCTGCCGAATGCATTACTAATGCGTTGTGAATAGAGTGCAGAGTGCCAAAGTGAACCGTATACCATGGCAATTGTATGGTTTTAGAGGACAAATGTCATAAGAGAGGCAAGGTACTTGAACATACTGTAGCTTCGGTGTTTGAGTGTATTTCACTATGTTGTAATTGTTTTCCCTTGTCATTTACCCATTTGAAGTTGAATTTAGAGGGATTTGCTTGTAATCAGGACGCCATTCCTGCAAAAAGTCCAGTTTCCCATTCCCTTGAGCCGTCAGTATGGTAAAGGCGCCAGACGCCAGCGATCTTGCTAAGTTGATTTAGATCATTATTGTCATTTAAAATGTCCAAAACATGAAAAAGTGATCATAGATACTGTATAACGATAGAGAAACAAAAGCATAACATGTCTTCTATAATATAATGACAACCTACTACAAAAAAAAAAAGAGTATTTGGATTCGATGTATGTGCATATTTCAAATAAGAACGGGCATGATGAATGCTAATGGGTTAGCATGTTAGTTAAGCAAGGCAAATCACACTGCTGGAAGTATCAAACAAAATAAGCATTCCCAAAATGTTGAGCTTTTAATAAATATAAATCTTATGTTTTTTACTGTTAGATCATCAAATGCATGAATATTACGACAAGATGTGTGGTTATAATGAAATTAAGAAAAGCTACACTTTCTATGACTGAACTCACTACAACCACCTTAAACCACCACCTTTCCTCTCCTCACACAGCCTCATGCTGTCCTCATTTTGTCAATCATCTGCTGCAGATTAAACTTTATTTAAAATACTACAAGACTTGTTTTAAAGTGTCATCTCTTCATTATTAGTACCGAGATCATTCATGTATATACATTTGTAGAATAATATATACTGTATATATCCATGGCAAAGAGGAGCTCCCTCTCTCTCCTGCTGTGACTCACTTTAGAGTCTCAAATGTCACGGTTCCATTGGCTTTTAAAGTACAGCATCCTTTGTTCTCTGGATACAAACATAATATGCACTATGTAACTTTTCTGATGAACGATCTGTCACCTGAGCGTGTCATTGAGATGTCTTTGCTTCGAAATGTTCCACAATAGGGCATTGAACTGATCTATATTGCATTTTATGGTTTTGTTGCCAAATAGATACTTAATCAGAATCAGAATTAGAATTTGTTTATTGCCATTGTCAATGAACAAAATTCCCAAACATAGGAACTTGTCTCGGCCTTAAGGTGCAACATAAAACACTGATCAATAATAAAAACAACATATATGAAATCAAAAGTGCATGCATTAAGAAACAATTTAAAATTACTATAGTATAAAATAAAAATAAATATAGGCATTACTATGTACATGAGAAGTACAGTGAAATTTACAGTTGTAGTAAAGAAAGTGAGTGATGAATAGTTGCAGTTAAAGTGGCAGGTGTTTAGAGGTGTTCATGAGTCCAACGGCAGAGGGAAAGAAACTATTCTTGTGGCGGGAGGTTCTGGTCCGGATGGACCGTAGCCTCCTGCCTGAGGGGAGTGGTTCATATTGTCTATGTCCAGGGTAAGAAGGGTCAGCTGTGATCCGACCTGCTCGTCCCAGAGCCCTGGAGACGTACAGGTCCTGCAGAGATGGAAGTCTGCAGCCGATCACCTTCTCAGCAGAACGCACAATGCGCTGTAGTCTCTGTTTGTCCCTGGCTGTGGCTCCAGCGTACCACACGGTGATGGAGAAGGTGAGGATGGACTCAATGATGGCCGTGTAGAACTGCACCATCAAGTACATCCTCTGCTGGGCCTTCTTGATGAGGGAGCTGATGGTGGGCTCCCACTTGAGGTCCTGGGTGATGGTGGTGCCGAGGAAGCGGAAGGAGTCCACGGTGGTAATGGGAGAGTCTGTCATGATGAGGGGGGGCTGGGGGGCTGTGACTTTCCTGAAATCCACGATCATCTCCACTGTCTTCTGGACGTTGAACTCCAGGTTGTTACCACTGCACCAGAAAATTCTTTCTGTGAGCGTATTTGAAATGTAACTTGGCCTGATGGCATCATCTGCTTGTCTCCATGGAGATAGAAATGTTTAATGCCATAGAGTGGAACATTCTGAGCAGGAGACATGCAGTTGGTGGACCCGCTATTAGAAATGTTACAAAACATGCCTTTAATAGGTATTTCCAAGTTTGTTTGTTTTTTTCCATTCATTCATTTATTGTGAAGCATTGAACTTAACCGGGAATAGCCAAGTGTTTTTATTTTTCCCCATCAAAATACTGTAAGATCAGCCTGATTGTTTTCACCCACTTGACTGACTTCCTCACCACATCATCTGTGATTGTTTTGCTAAAGAAGGTCAACCAGAGAAATGCAATTCCATACACATTTGTCTTATAGGCTCTTGCATTGCAGCCCATGGAAACGCGTCCGAGAGGGCCCCATCGGCAGAACACACAGGGTTAATGTGCTATGACTGTCTAAATGTCCATGATACGGCGCTGGAATAAAGAATTAAAGCATGGTGTTTTGAGAGAACAATGGGAACAAATGGTGAAGGTTTGCTTGATGTACATATGCAGAAAAGACCAAAAGGGATTTTAAGGTTAATTCAAGATGAAATGCTTTATTGACGGCTGTTAGGATGGATACAGATGTGCTCTATTTACATTATTTTACAGTTTGACTCCAGGTTGAATTTACTGTAGTAATTATTGAACTAAAAATGATGAATTATTTAACAAATCTCATACCAATCTAAAGAATATTGAATAAATAAATAGCATATTATTAGTTAAGGATTGGGTTGGTTTTGTAAATATGATGAGCGTCGTTGATGTACAGTATTTTCTAGGCCTGGATGTTAATTGTACATAACTACGTAGCTCTATAACCGTATTCCTACAGAAAAATGTGTGAACCAGCAGATAATCAAGCTTTTCAACAAGTCTTTTCATGTTTTGTCTAATTCATCTCAGACAACAGATCTGCCTGGGATCAAGAATACACTGGTCACAGGTTTTATCTCACCCAGTTCAGATGGGCATGAATGAGCCACGCACGGAATCAAATCAAAACTTTTACAAAAAACAATGTGGATTTCTGCAGAATCAATGAGCCGAGCACAAAACTCTAAACTAATATGAGGTGAAAGAAGTTTGATTCACAAATGAGTTGAATACTTCACTGGAGGACACTTCTATGTTTATAAAGGAAGTTGTTTATTTGTGTCTCAATGCTAATGCTAATGCTAATTTTGATCCTCTCAACATTTTAACCATATTATCAATCCAAGTATTATTGCCATGGAAATAAATCAAACATTTTTATCTTGTGTCACACGTCCATTATACGGCGTACTAATCAGAATTCACCAATGACAGACTGTTTCTGAGGAAGACAACAGATAAACCCTGATAATAATTATCATTCTGTGATTATTTGTGTTTTCCTATTGACATTTTAGCTGATGACAAACTCCCCGTTTAGATCCTGTCTGCGGACTCCAATCTTTAACGCTTCCATGTCATGTGTTTATCAAAAGTCCAGGTATGAAGTCTCCATATCTGAAAACATTATAATAGGTGTGAAATGTCAGGGGAAATGGGCCGCTGCAACAGGAAGCCATGCCATTTCCATAACTGTTTAATTGATTGTAATCCTTTGTTGGGGAGACATTTGGACGAGGCATGGGGTTCACGCAGAGCCGGAAACAGAAATATTGAAGTCAGATAATAGTTTAGATTAGTCTGCGGTGTAATTGTGAGGAAACATCTGATAATGGCCTTTGATTAGATGCGATTAGCAGCTGTAGGTTGAAACATTATTGTATGGGAACAATGTTGTCAGAATGTACACGATTTTGATTCCTGCGTAGTTTACTTTTCCATATATTTTGCTTGGTTTTGCTTAATGTACGGTGTTGTAATAAGGCTGTCCGAACACAAATATTCAAATGTAATTAGGAATGAAACAACACCAAAAAGATTTGCTATAACCATTTTAATATGTAAAACGGCATGTTTATGTGTAACATCAAACAAACCATTCAAAAACAGTTCACCAATAATTCATCTTTGGTATATTATGTTGTGTTTATTTGGTGGGGACAGTGCATGTTACATACCTGATACACATGCTGTAAACATGCAGTATTGTAACCATGGGCTAATGTCCATCCGCTGTTCCACATTCACTCTCACAAACACACTTTCATACACCAGTGGTCTTGGACACTGGAGGCAAAGTGGGTGAAGTGTCTTGCCCAAGGACACAATGGCAGAATGCAGTACCGCCCCCCTGTGGCACCTTGCATTCCAGTGGTCTCCCATCCAGCCTAAATTTGAACATTGCCAGGGAGGCCTGTCTCACATCTTCAGACTGTTGAAACCAACTAACCAGATTGAAACCCATTGAGATCAAGACCCCCTTTCCAAGGGGGACCTGGGCTTTAAGATGGATAATGAATGATAATTT
>BJKM01001546.1:25000-27007 GCA_015082035.1 Chaenogobius annularis | reverse complement strand
CTGAGGGAGTAAGAGAGAAGAGAGAGGGAATAAGAGAGTCCTGTTAGTCCTGCTTTAGACCTGCTTAGACCTGCTTTAGACTGTTTTAGACCCTTTAGACCTGCTTTAGACCTGCTTTAGACCTGCTTTAGACCTGCTTCAGACTAGCTTTAGACCTGCTTTAGACTGCTGCTTTAGACCTGCTTTAGACCTGCTTTAGACCTGCTTAGACCTGCTTTAGACCTGCTTCAGACCTGCTTTAGACCTGCTTCAGACCTGCCTAACACCTTTAGAGGAGCAGACTGTGGCCTGCAGGCTGAAGATAACATCTACTGTCTATTACCACCACTTTTCTATCTTCTGTCTGATACGATCTGCTGCTTTCCGCTGACATGTTCACTTCCTGTTCCTGGGTCAGAGTTCACATGGCTCTGCCCTTGAGTTTGGCCTTTTCTCCAGGAGAAGTCTGTTTTCTTCTACATCTACATTCACCAGGGGACTCCCACTCGTATCCCCTGTTTAGACCTGGTTTAGTCCTGGTTTAGACCTGGTTTAGACCTGGTTTAGACCTAGTTTAGACCTGGTTTAGACCTTTTAGACCTGGTTTAAGACCTGGTTTAGACTGGTTTTAGACCTGTTTAGACCTTTAGACTGGTTTAGACCTGGTTTAGACCTGGTTTAGACCTGTTTAGACCTGGTTTAGTTTAGACCTGGTTTAGACCTGTTTAGACCTGGTTTACCTGGTAGACCTGGTTCAGACCTGGTTTAGATAGTTTAGACCTGGTTTAGACCTAGTTCAGACCTGTTTGGAGGTTTACTTCTTGTTCTTTGATGTTCTGATTGACAGGTCGCTCGTCATGTTTCCCACAGAGTCGTGTCTTGAACACACCACAACCTGTTCAGGGCCTCACCACACAGATGGGCCTCACACAGATGGGTCACACAGATGGGCCCCACACAGATGGGCCCCACACAGATGGGCCCCACACAGATGGGCCTCACACAGATGGGCCCCACATAGTTGGGCCTCACACAGATGGGGGCCCCCACACAGATGCCCCACACAGGTGATGGCACAGATCACACAGATGGGCCCCACACAGATGGGCAGATGGGCCCACACAGATGGGCCCCACACAGATGGGCCTCACACAGATGGGCCCCACACAGATGGGCCCACACAGATGGGCCCCACACAGATGGCCTCACACAGATGGGCCCAACAGGGCCCCACACAGATGGGCCCCACACAGATGGGCCCCACAGGGACCAGTCTTCAGACATGTTGTTTTGATCTCCTGCTCGTCTCAAAACCGAAAAGACCTTTGTTTTATCGAAATAAATCCCAAATAAATAGATTTTAAACTTAAATTGAATTCACTTAAATGTACTCACATCAACAGCACCGGGCCCAGAACCATCGCGGGCCCAGAACCATCGCGGGCCCAGAACCATCGCGGGCCCAGAACCATCGCGGGCCCAGAACCATTGCGGGCCCAGAACCATCGCGGGCCCAGAACCATCGCGGGCCCAGAACCATCGCGGGCCCAGAACCATTGTGGGCCCTTCACATTCGGCGTCTCAGTGTTTTGTGTTTTCCTGTTGCATGTTTAGCGGTCGGATTCGGCTTAATGCACGTGTTTGTTTGAAATAAGTCTGTGTATTATGGGATTGTTTACAGATGTTCGCGCAGTAACGAACACGCAAAGTGAAAGTTTACAGCCGTCTGAGCCCGGTTACCAAAGCAACAAGTGTAGAACCACAAATGACATGGTTTTGGTTGAAAAGTGCCGGTCCGGATGTGGTTCTGGAGCTTCGAGTCCGGAGAGGAACAAAGCAGACCTGAGCCGCACTCATAGAACCAGAGTTACATAACAGGGGTTTAAAGGGTTCCACGTGTTCTTCCGTGTTCTACCTGTGGATTCTCCTGTTCTCCAGCTCTTACCGGGAGGGGCATCCGGCTCTGTCATGATCTCCTCCGCTCACCGTCTGTGAACGTTTACCATCGAGAAGGTAACGAAGCCCGTC
>BJKM01001546.1:10000-20000 GCA_015082035.1 Chaenogobius annularis | reverse complement strand
GAGGACAAACTGGACGGCAAAACGCACAGAACTGCGACGAAAAGGACAAAACTGGACAAACAGGACGAAAGGACAAACTGGACGAAAAGTGACAAAAGGACAAAACAGGACGAAAAGGACAAAAGGACAAACTGGACAAAAAGGACAAACTGGAGAAAAATGACAAACTGGAGAAAAAGGACAAACAGGACGAAGAGGACAAACTGAACAAAGAGGACAAACGAGTGAAAAGGACAAACTGGACGAAAAAGACAAACTGGACGAAAAGGACGAACTGGAGAAAAAGGACAAACAGGACGAAAAGGACAAACTGAACACCGACCACAACAATGAAACTGCCCGTTGAACAGCTTTACGTGCTCATTCATGTCTTCATTTGCCTTTGAAACCCACATTTGTGTTGCAAATATTTCACACGTTCACTTCTGTTCATTTGTCTTGAATATGATTGGCCTGTTTAACGTTGTGATGTCATCTGAAACCAAATGCCCGGCGTTCAAAGTGAGTGAACGACACGAGGCAAAAAACATCCAATGGAAATGAAGGACACATGCAGTGGACTTGACTCTGAGTCTTGTTTGATATTCACTAAACCGGCAAAGGTTAGAGACCGCGCGTTTGCCACGTCTGAGAAACGTGGTTGACGTCGATACTCGATACTCGATACTCGATACTCGATACTCGATACCTGCTCTCAACCTTCTTCCTGCTGAACCACTGTTGCTCCTGTTTTAGTGTCTGATCAAAGAATTGGGTCAAAACACACTCGCCTCGTGCTTCGGCGCCTGAACTGACTCGATCTCGATCTCGTGTTCGTCGGCGTGAAATGGCAGAACGCCACTCTTCTGCTTTGTCTCGTCATAAACCTCAGAAGAGTGACAGCTTTCATTTGCGACGCTGGAATGTCCCTGGGTTTTTTACGGGCTCCTGCTCCAATCACGGGCCCCCGGAGGATCGCGAGGCCCCTGGTCGGACTGCCGGGCCCCCAGAGGACTGTAAAGCAGCGGTCGGCCTCAGCTCTGGTTTTACGAGTCGTATCGAAGTGGAATGGTGAGCGCTGCGTCCTGCTGAGCGGCATATGTTTGTGTGTCAGTGTGAAAGAGCCAGGCTGACCCGCCCGGAACACCCGCCGGACACCCGCCCGGAACACCGCCCGAACACCGCCCGAACACCCCCCGGAACACCGCCTGGAACACCCGCCCGGAACACCGCCGGAACACCCGCCCGGAACACCGCCGGAACACCTGCCCGGAAACCTGCCGGAACACACGCCCGGAAACACCCCCGGACACCCGCCGGAACACACGCCCGGAACACCCGCCCGGAAACCCAGAACACCCGCCCGGAACACACGCCCGGAAACACCCGCCCGGAACACACGCCCGGAACACCGTCCGGAACACCCGCCCGGAACACCCGCCCGAACACCCAGAACACCCGCCCGGAACACCCGCGGAACACCCGCCGGAACACCCGCCCGAACACCCGCCCGGAACACCCCCCGGAACACTCCCGCCTGGAACACCCGCCCGGAAACACCCGCCCGGAACACCCGCCCGGAACACCCGCCCGGAACACCTGCCCGGAACACCCCCGGAACACACGCCCGAACACCCCCCGGAACACCGCCCGGAACACCACGCCCGGAACACCCGCCGGACCCAGCACACCCCGCCCGGAACACACGCCCGGAACAACCCGCCCGGAACACACGCCCGGAACACCCGTCCGGAAACACCCGCCCGGAACACCCGCCCGGAACACCCAGAACACCCGCCCGGAAACACGCCCGGAACACCCGCCCGGAACACCTGCCCGGAACACACGCCCGGAACAACACCCCCCGCCCGAACACCCGCCCGGAACACACGCCCGGAACACCCCCCGGAACACCCCCCGGAACACCCCCCGGAAACACCCGCCGGAAACACCGCCCGGAACACCCGCCCGAACACCCGCCCGGAACACCCGCCCGGAACACCTGCCCGGAAACACACGCCCGGAACACACGCCCGAAAACCCGCCCGGAACACACGCCCGGAACACCCCGCCGGAACACACCGCCGGAACACACGCCCGACACACGCCCGGAACACCCGCCGGAACACCCGCCGGAACACCCGCCTGGGGTTTACTGACGATCCAAAACCAGCGGTGCGGCAGAAAGGGACGTGTAACTTCTACAATCTCACTCCTGATTGGCTCTGTTGTTGCCATGAAACGTGCACTCCAAATTAGCGGCTAAAACTGCTAGCCGCGATTTGAGCCGAACACCGAATGGCGTCACTTTGTCCGCCTCTAACCAGTCCGTGGTGTCCAATCTTTATTTTGAACGATAATTCTCGCAGTCAGTCCAGGTTTCAGGTCCAGCAGACCAGGTCAGTCAGTAGGTCAGGTTAGGACCAGTAGGTCCAGGTTTAGACAGGTCAGGTCCAGGTCAGGTCCAGGTCAGGTCCAGGTCAGGTCCAGGTTTAGGACCAGGTCAGGTCCAGGTCAGGTCGCAGGTCAGGTCCAGGTCAGGTCCAGGTCAGGTCAGGTCAGGTTTAGGACCAGGTCAGGTCCAGGTTTAGACCAGGTCAGGTCCAGGTCAGGTCCAGGTCAGGTCCAGGTCAGGTCCAGGTTTAGGACCAGGTCAGGACCAGGTCAGGTCCAGGTCAGGTCCAGGTCAGGTCCAGGTCAGGTCCAGGTTTTAGGACCAGGAATTTGGTCAGTATTAGAGCGTTCCGAGTTCTTGGCAGAACTTTATTAACCCCTTCATGACATTCACGCTCATCCAGTCACTAACAAACACGGCGCCGGTCACTGTGTTTTAGAGTTTTAGTTCCGTGACACGCCCTCCGCTCAAAGGCAGGGCATCTGACTTAAAAATGTTGTGTTCATAAAAAGGAACACGACAGAAACAGGGCCTTGTGTTGTGGGCAAACCTCCTGGTCCTGGCCGCCCCCCTGGTCCAGCCCTGGGTCCGGCCTGCAGCGCCTGGAGGGGGTCCCTGAGCGGTGGGGGGGGGGTCCTGACGGGGTCCTCAGGGGGGGACAATGATCTCTGTGTCCCTGAAAGAGTAGCTCACAGTTTCCGACTCAGCGTTTACCTGCCTCGGACCCTCCGCGGGCTCAAGCGGCTCGTCCCTCTGCGGCTCGCCCCGGGGGTCGGAGGTCACGCCCACCGCCCGCAGCAGGAGAAGAGTTCACTTGTTCTGCCTTTGCTGTCCTGGGGTCAACCGCGCCCGTCCCACTCGAAAAACACACACCAAAAAACCTTTTATGGCAAAGACAGTGGCGTTATCGGATCAAAATGTCAAAAAGAATGAGTTTTCATCATAATTTCAGCTTTATTGTTTGATAGAAATGATAAAAAATGTATGTTTATCCATAGTTTTAATCAAGTGGCAGTTTGAGAAAAGTCCCTCAAGTCTTTGGCATCAAGTCCAAGTCCTAATTTCAGTCCTTTCAAGTCGTTATCGCAAAATGACAGAAAACGCTCTCTTTTTGTGTGCAATTTGTGTGATTTTTGTGAATGTTTTACCTTTTTTAAAAACTCCCGGTCAACATCAAAGTATCAACAGTAAGTCGAAGTCCCAAAGTCACTGACCTTCAAGTCCAAGTCGAGCCCCAAGTCAACTGACCTTCAACGTCCAGGTCGAGTCCCAAGTTCACTGACCTTCAAGTCCAGGTCGAAGTCCCGAAGTCATTGACCTTCAAGTCCAGTCGAGTCCCGAGTCACTGACCTTCAGTCCAGTCGAGTCCAACGGAGTCACTTGACCTTCGAGTCCAAGTCGCAGTCCCGAAGTCACTGACCTTCAAGTCCCGGTCGAGTCCCAAGTCATCTTGACCTTCCGAGTCCAAGTCGAGTCGTCCCGACCTGACCTTCAAGTCCAAGTCGAGTCCCAAGTCATTGACCTTCAAGTCCATGTCATGATCTCATGTCCTTTATTTTCACTGAATCAGCCGCGTTTTGGAGTTCATATTTCACGTCGCGATCCCCGTTTCTGGGCGTAACCGTTGACCCCGTTCCGGGTTCCTGCCCTGTTCCCGCCTCAGCGCCGCTGTAACCCCCGGCACAAAGGCCCGTGATTGGCGCTCACATCGCGGCACACTTTCCCCCTGCAGTGCATTATGGGATTTGGAGTCTTCATCCCAGAGTAAACACAGACGGAGATGTGAGAGGATCAAGTCCGACGGGAAACTCCCCGAGTCTGCGCCGCACGTTTCGGCAAAGACCCGCCGTTACCGTGGCAACGCACTGCCATAGCCCTGTGTGTCAGACGCCCTCCTGTCGAACTTTCCAGGTTAATAAAGGTCAATAAACAGCAAATATATGTGGTTTTTAAAAAGTTTTTGGAGTTGTGACGGACCAAATCAGAGCTTTTAGTTAAAAAAAGTGGTAAATTATTCATTCATTCATTCCAAACGCGGACGACTCGGCGGCGTCGCGTTCGCTCTCGTGACCTGCAGCGCTGCAAAGGCGTCGTAACGTAACGGATCAGCATTAAAATACATGTTTCTAAGTCATTCCAGAGCCATATTGTGATTCAAAATACACAAAATATAGCACAATGATCCGTTAGGACCAAAGCGTGTTCTCAGGGGCCCTGGAGTGGCCCTGGAGTGGCCCTGGAGTGGCCCTGGAGTGGCCCTGGAGTGGCCCTGTCTTTGGTCTGGTAGAGATGACCAAGCACGGAACAGAACCCTGACTCTGTCCTGTCTGAGCCCCTCCGTCACCCCTCTGACTGAGCGTCCCCTCACCACACTCCTGCAGGTCTCCGTGCATTGCATGATGGACAGCGCTGTTGCCGCGCCGCCGTGTGTGTTCTGTTTGTCGAGCGAGGCACGTGAGGGGATTTCGGGCTGCGGTTTTGCAGTCGTTTACTGTAGTTTACAGACGGAGGGTTTAGGGGGGGATTTGATCTGAAATGTGGCTCTTTAGAGAAATCCCTCCGAATTATCGCCACTTTTCATTTGGTTTTGTCTCGTTTCCCCTGCGGGCGCAAACACACCCAGAGTCCAGGACGGGGGAGTGTGCGTCAGAGGTGTTTCGCAGGAGATCGTTCTGCTCGGCACGCTCTGTATAAACACACACACACACACACACACACACACAAAAACAGATTATAGTATTGTATTGACTGAAACGGGCTCAGATTTCAGTGTTGGACTTTGGCGCGGCTGTCGGACGCGTTTAGCTAACCCTTCAGAGCGACGTTTGTGCGCTCGTGTTGCCTTTGCTCCTGTTGTGCGTCTTTGCATTGGCGCGTCCGTTGTCTTTCTCGCTCCATAATCCCCCCCCCCCCTTTCCCCGAGTTCCCGCACCGCCGGACTCTGGATTAGATTAGATTAACAGCGTCGGGCTACTTGCAGGTGATTAGCCCGGCGCTCCAGCGAGACGCACCCCGAAAAACCCCAGCCCAAACCTGGGTAAGAGGCTCAGGCCGGTCTGGGAGGGGCTCGCGCTGTCTGGAGCTCTAAGTCAATTAAACCGTGTTTCACCCACATGTTTGAACCCTGGAGGAGCTGGAGGAGGTGTCTGGGGAGAGGGACGGCCAGGGATCCACTCACATTCCTATTGTCAGTTAATTTCATCACGTAAAATATTTCATTATAGTTTTTGGCAATAGGGCGCTGTTGAACGCAGCGAAAACGTGTCTAAATCACGATGATGCAGACGACGCTCAGATCTATGTTTCCATGACGGCAGGTGAATATGGACCAGTGGATTCACTCTGTCACTGCATCCAACAGATCAGTGTGTGGATGAAAACAACTTTTCTTCCAGCTGAACTCAGACAAGACTGAAATCATCGTCTTTGGCCACAGAAACACAGAGAAAGTGTTAGCCAGTCACTCCAGAGTCTCTCTCTAAAAACCTACAAATCAAGTTAGAAATCTGGGGGTAATAATGGACTCAGACTTGAATTTTAACAGCCACGTCAAATCAATTAACATCTAGCAAGCTTTTTTACCATCTAAAAAACATTGCCAAAATCAAAAGTATAGTGGTCTAAAACCAGACCTGGAGAGACTTTATCCATGCGTTATGTCTGTAGTAGATTAGACTACTGTAACGGCCTGCTCACTGGCCCCTCCTCAAACGAGTCCTAAAAACAGCTGCCAGTACATCCAGAACGCTGCTGCTCGGGTCCTGACTAGAACCAGGATAGTATGATCACATTATATTTTATAAATAACAACCATCTTTCTTTTTTAATCTCCTTGAACCAGACCAGGAACAAACAAAAACATTATCTAAAACCATGTTCTGGTTGATGTTATTACTAATTGGCTGAACTCAATTATAGAATATTGTCAATAGGAGTGGATTTTTTGTAACAACAGCAGTAAAGTATAAACATAAATTTAAAGATAATAGTTATAAAAAGTTAGCGAGCTGCAAGTATAGTAAAAACATGTGATTGAGTGTAATTCTAAATGTTTAAATTGCCAGAACTGTAAAAGCCTGATCTAAAGATGTTCTTGAAAACACTGAAAACTGTACTTTTACTTGAGCTGCCTACAACTTTAGTACTCTTTCCAGACGCAGATTTGGACAGAATTGCCGGACTTAAAATTATGGCGTAATTAAAATGAAATCAATATTGAAATAATCTTGGCAGGCTTTGGATGAAAGCGCCTGAGTTAGCGAGTGTGGGTTTGGTTTACACAGCCGCTGTTTAGCATTAGCATTTAAGAGCTATTAGAAGCACAAAAAGAACCACCGTTAGCATAGCACTTTTTCTCAAATGAGGGCTTCAAAAGAGCAAGAAGAGACGACGTTAGCAACTTTCATTTACACCTCAGTAAGTCAACTCCATCTTCACAGCAAAGAGACAAGAGGAAGGACTGTGTGATTCAGCTGCAAGATCCTGCAGTGCAATGGAGCAAGAGGACGTTCCACACTATGTTCCTCATATAGTTCCACACATGTTCCACACATGTTCCACACATGTTCCACAGCATGGTCCCCATAGGATCATCACATGTTCTCACACATGTCCTCATAGATGTCACATGTCTCAACACATTTCCTCATAGATCGTCACATGTTTCCTCATATTGTTCCACCACATGTTCCACACATGTTCCACACATGTTCCACACATTTCCTCATAGGATGCGTCAACATGTTTCCTCAATGTTCACACATGTTCCCACATGTTCCACACATGTTCCACACATGTTCTACACATGTGCCCACAACAGTTCTCATAGGATCTCACATGTTCTCATATGGTTCCACACAAGTTCCAAGCCAGTATCACATGTTCCACAACATGTTCCACACATGTTCAGCACCATGTGCCACACATGGTATCCTCATAGGAATCGTCACTGTTCCACACTGTTCCATAGGTCTCACTCATAAATATGCACAGTCCAGTCAGCAACTCATGTTCCTCATATGTTCCACCCACACATGTTCCTCATAGGATCATGTCCACACATGTTCCACACATGTTCCTCATAGGATCGTCACATGTTCCACACATGTTCCTCATAGGATCGTCACATGTTCCACACATGTTCCCCATATGTTCCACACATGTACCACACATGATCCACACATGTTCCTCATAGGATCGTCACATGTTCCACACATGTTCCACACATGTTCCTCATAGGATCATCACATGTACCACACATATTCCACACATGTTCCCCATAGGATTGTCACATGTTCCACACATGTTCCACACATGTTCCTCATATGTTCCACACATGTTCCACACATGTTCCACACATGTTCCACACATGTTCCTCATAGGATCGTCACATGTTCCACACATGTTCCTCATGGATCCTCACATGTTCCACACATGTTCTTCACATGTTCCTCACATGTTCCTCACATGTTCCACACTTGATCCTAACATGTTCCACACATGTTCCTCACATGTTCCTCACATGTTCCACACTTGATCCTCACATGTTCCACACATGATCCTCACTTGTTCCTCACATGTTCCTCACATGTTCCTCACATGTTCCTCACATGTTCCTCACATGTTCCACACATGTTCCTCACATGTTCCACACATGTTCCAGCTATATTAAATCTCCATATCTAGGATGTCAAGTTGGAGTACCCCAAGGCTCTATAGTTGGGCCTGTTTTATTCTCTTCGTATATTAATGACTTGCCAGTTGTTTTCCCACTCATTAATACTCTGCTAAATGTGGACGATGTTCTACTTTTTACGAAGGCAAAGTCAGTTATGTTCTGTGTTGACGAGTGGCTCTAAGTCATTCTTCTGCTAAACTCTAGAACTCTAGAAATACTTTTTAAATTGTAGTTTCAAAATGCCCAACAGTAAAGCCTCCCTCAATCGTATTTGTAAAAGGAGAGGAGATTCAAACTGTAGATGAATTTGAATCTTGATGTTCCACATCAAAGCTCTCCATTGAGACCAGCAGGAATGCACTATGTCTGAAGTCTCTGTGAAACATCTGAAACTGTAGAGCGAAGCCTGAGAATTTGATCTTCTCTTTCTGTCGTCGTGTTCAGGGTCAGGGCACAGTGTGGGAGAGACGCACACTTCTGTCCTCACCTCTGTGATCTGGAGCTGGGGCAGGACCAGCTGGAAGAGCAGGTGGAGGACCAGGGGGAGGACCATGGGAGGACCAGGGGGAGGACCAGGTGGAGGAGCAGGGGAAGGACCAGGAGGAGGACCATGGGAGGACCAGGTGGAGGAGCAGGGGAAGGACCAGGTGGAGGAGCAGGGGAAGGACCAGGAGGAGGACCAGGGGAAGGCAGGACCAGTGACAGGACCAGGGATGGCCAGGAGGTAGACCAGGGGAACCAGTGAGACCATGGGAAGGACAGGTGGAGGAGGCAGGTGGAGGAGCATGGAGAGGACCAGGGGAGGCCAGGTGGAGAGGAGCAGGGGAAGGACCAGGAGGAGCACCAAGGGAGGACCAGGTGGAGGAGCAGGGTGGAGGAGCAGGGGAAGGACCAGGGGAGGACCAGGTGGAGGAGCAGGGGAAGGACCAGGGGGAGGACCAGGAGGAGCACTGTTAATGGAAAAATGTCTTTCTATCAAGGTTGCAAATGTCATGTCTACGCCATCATATATATATTATCTTAGCTCCGGCCAAGTCGTGGGTCAAAACCTTGAGGGGTGGTTTTCATTTTGACTAGAGCTGATTTGATTGTGACAATGTGCGTACGTGTCAATGTATGTGACTGTCTATAAAAGGTAATTGTTTACAGTCACGTTGTGTGCTTTGGAGTCTCGGAAGGGGAGAGCCTGATCGTGTCAGGGAAAGTGTTTTATTTACTGTGGCACAAGTAAATAAAGATCGAACTATTGAGAACGACAAAACTCTTGTTTACCTCTCTATTTCTTGGTACTTTCCACAGAAATGCCACAACAGCACCAAGGGAGGACCAGGTGGAGGACCAGGGGAAGGAGCAGGGAGGACCAGTGAGGAAGGTAGGCAGGTGGAGAAGGACCGGGAAGGAGCTAGTGGGAGAGGACCAGGTGGAGGACCATGGGAGGACCAGGTGGAGGAGCAGGTGGAGGAGCAGGGGAAGGACCAGGGGGAGGACCAGGTGGAGGAGCAGGGGAAGGACCAGGGGGAGGACCAGGAGGAGCACCAAGGGAGGACCAGGTGGAGGACCAGGGGAAGGACCAGGGGGAGCAGGGGAAGGACCAGGGAGGACCAGGGGAAGGACCAGGGGGAGGAGCAGGGGGAGGAGCAGGGGAAGGACCAGGGAGGACCAGGTGGAGGCTCTCCCTGGAGACAGAGCTCCCCCTTGGGGCACTGACAGCTCCGGCCCCCTGGACACTGGACACCCTCAGGGGACAAACACAGGGACTTGTTGTTAGGACTTAAATCAGCCAAAAACACTGGAACAAAGGTTTGAAAAGCATGACAAGGTTTTCATTTGAAGACCCCTCACCTGGAGGTTCACTGTGTCGAGACAACCCAATAATTATACCCTGCATTATCCTCTGTGTTAAAGGACAGGGGGCGCTCTGGGACAGACACTCATTTGGTCCATTCCTC
>BJKM01001546.1:0-7500 GCA_015082035.1 Chaenogobius annularis | reverse complement strand
AGAACCTGGTCCGGAGTCTTTTAACAAACGATGAATCATTGAAAATACATTCATAAAAAGCATTGATTTGAATGTGTTTGTAATATTAATGGAATAATCGTGACAGGTCAATGGTCCTGGTCATGTCGATGTCTGGACCATCCCCCTCATTCCAGAAGACCACCTGAGCGCCGACGTAATCCTTCTCCCGGTCGTATTGGTGAACACGCTGCTGCGACCTCCAGAGAAAAGAGGTTCTACACAGACTACACAGCCGTGTTGACCACTGGTCACATGACACAAATCCATCGACTTTAGAGCGTGTTTGTGGGGCAGAATAAGGTGAATAACACTGAAACACGACACTCACCAGTGTGCCTGAGGCTGGTGCTGCTGGACACGCTGTGGGTCCAGAGCATCACAAACATGGGCCGTGTGTCACATGACCGTGGGCCGCGAGTCACATGACCGTGGGCCGCGTGTCACATGACCGTGGGCCACGTGTCACATGACCGTGGGCCGCGAGTCACATGACCGTGGGCCGCGTTTCACATGACCGTGGGCCGCGTGTCACATGACCATCATATAAACCACCAGCGCATGTTGCAGCGGATAATGCCTGGGCCCATGTTGGAGGATCTGGACACACTTCAGATGAACACACACCGGTTCCTCAAGGCTCTCAGAGGTGCGACCCGTGTGAGGCGCTGGTCCAACACTGCGTTACATTTGAATTCATGCTGATGTGTCCAGCTTTGACTCACATCAGCCCCGCCTGGACCTGCTGTGGTCCTGGTTTTAGTCCTGGTCTAGTTTGAGTTCTGGTCTGGGCTAGTTTTGGTCTTGGTCCGGGCTCAGGTGCGGCCTCATTTATAAAGCGTGCCTATGTTCAAAAAGGTCTTTCAGGACTTTCCACGTTAGGATCGTGATCTATGATCTCAGGTCCCGAGTTTCGGAGAAGAGATGAGACCTGGTCCTGCTGTAGTCCTGGTCTGGGGTCAGACCCGGGGCCGCGGTGGGTTTATCTCCGGTTCAGTCCGAGATCTTATCAGGACTCTTCCTAAACTCATCCATCTCCAAACTCCACAAGTCTTTCACTAAATCCATCCATTATTTCCACCTTTTCACACCGCTGACGTCGCGAATAACAACAGCTCGTCTCGTTCTCCTGGTCCTGGTTTGACTGACGCCTGAGAAGACTTTATCTGTGGAAAAGTGTGGAGAAAGAAGAGGTCATTATGAAGTTCCACCACTGACGAAGATGAAGTCGTGCCTTCGGGGCCTTCATGCTTTTCAGTCATTATAAACCCATATTCTGAAGTCCCTCATCTCCATCTTAAAGCCTTCTGCGAGTGGGGCCTTGAACTATGAGCAGACCATTGACTTTAATCGTTTGAACAAGTTAGAACTATTGGATTAGAACTTTAAAAGACGTTCAATGGTCGAGGAGGAGAAAAGGAACATATTGGCTTCCCGTCTTTGTCCCATCTTCAGGCTCTAATCGCTGCAGTCTGGTGTTTTTACTAGCCCACATTAGCCTTCAGTGTGTGTTTATCTGACCTCCCCGTGGTGTGTTTACTTCCCCTGGGCTGACGCTGCGTTCGGGGACCTCCTCAGAGCGGGATAAAGCAGCGCTGACGGATGGAGCGTCTTCAGAGGTTAAAGGGACAGAGGAAGAGGAAGTCCTTCTGCTAATGACACGACTTTGGTTTGATCTGATAAAACTTTGACCAAAACCGCAACAGGCAGAGTTTTAAGAGCGGCTGCGGTCCGGGCCCACTCTGGGACCAGGACTGGTTCTGGTTTAGTCCAAAGGGAGGCCGAGGCGTTTGAACCATTTGTGTATCAAATCATAACTGGTGTCATTTTTCATTTTTCAGGCCCAATCCAGTGACTTTTAGTAAAAGCCCCTCCCTCTTTACTTCTATTGCGACGGATTAAGAAATAAACGATTCAATGACACACAAATGTTCTCACCATGATTCAACCCTGGAACTAAAACCATTTATTACCATTTCTATTGTAATGTGTGAGTTACTGCGTTCAAGTATTTTCTTTTTAGTACTAATACAGTTTACTTATAGCCCTAATAGCATTATATTAGTGTCCCGCTCGTGAGGCTAACGTGTGGCTAACGTGCGGTTCACTGGAGGCTAACGTGAGGCTGACGTGAGGTTCACTGGAGGCTAACGTTTGGCTAACGTGAGGTTCACTGGAGGCTAACGTGTGGCTGACGTGAGGTTCACTGGAGGCTAACGTGTGGCTAACGTGAGGTTCACTGGAGGCTAACGTGTGGCTAACGTGAGGTTCACTGGAGGCTAACGTGTGGCTAACGTGAGGTTCACTGGAGGCTAACGAGAGGTTCACTGGAGGCTAATGTGAGGCTAACGTGAGGTTCACTGGAGGCTAACTTGAGGTTCACTGGAGGCTAATGAGAGGCTAACGTGAGGTTCACTGGAGGCAACGTGAGGTTCACTGGATGGCTAACTGAGTTCACTGGAGGTTAATTGAGGCTAACGGAGGTTCACTGGAGGCTAATGTGAGGCATTAACGTTGAGTTTCACTTGGGGCTATGGGCTAACTGAGGTTCACTGGAGGTAATGCGAGGCTAACTGCAGTTTCACTGGAGGCTAACGTGAGGTTCATCTGGAAGCTAAATGCTGAGGCTACTTGAGGTTCACTGGAGGCTATGAGAGGCCTAACGTGAGGTTCACTGGAGGCTAACGTGAGTCTAATGTGAGGTTCAGTGGAGGCTAATGAGAGGCTAACGTGAGGTTCACTGGAGGCTAATGTGAGGTTCACTGGAGGCTAACGTGAGTCTAACGTGAGGTTCACTGGAGGCTAATGTGAGGCTAACATGAGGTTCACTGGAGGCTAATGTGAGGCTAACATGAGGTTCACTGGAGGCTAATGTGAGGCTAACGTGAGGTTCACTGGAGGCTAATGAGAGGCTAACGCTCCTTCACCTCTGCTCTGGGCTAACGTTAGCGTGCACCGCTGCTGCGCCTGGAGCTCGGGCGGACACCGTTTTGTTCTCATGCTAATCATGCTAACAGGGATTAGCAGAGCGCCCCTGCTGCTGCGGTGCATTGTGGGACAGGCTCGTGTCCGTGGGGGGCGTCTGCAGCTCACAGCAGGAGCGACTGGAGACAGAGGTTACCTGGGGACGTGGGACAGGCGAGCCCACTCAGACGTCACATAAAATACATACATATATAATAATGTGTTGGACTTTATAGACTCCATTTTGTGTTCATGACATCACAGCGTTCAGGAGCCAATGGGGTTGTTAGCCGATGATGTCATAACTGGGAGGGGCTGGCACTAACGATGACTTTAGGAGTCGACGGGTCACGCCAAATATTTAGACTTTTAAAATACATTATGAATACGGATACTGAAGGCTTTAGAAAGAGAATATTAACGAACAAAGTGCATTAATGTTGAAAATCTGGAATAGTTTATAAAAGATTTAATAAAGCCACCAAATTATTCATTTTTTAGCTTCATTAATCATTAAAGAAACATGATTGGGATTGTTTTTCTAGTCATCGTTGCAACTGTTGCTTTCAGTTCAGTCTTCACAAACTCCGTCTAAAACAAGGAAGTGGTGAGCAAACAGCAGCCAATCAGGTGACAGGTCAGGTCCGCTCAGCCAATCAGGTGACGGATGAGACCTGCTCATGACAAAACCACGGCCCAGGTCACATTTTCTCCTGAGTTTGACCCAGACGGAGATCTAAGTCATCTAAGACTTTTAACGCCAACAAATGTGAATGTGTGCTAAACGAGCGCGAGCGCGGGTGCAAAGCGTGTTCAGAGGGCGTCCTGAGCGGCGCCGGACAAGTCAATCATCTGAAATGTAGAAGAGCTGCTCCACAACCACAAGAGCAGATGATCAGATGATGGATGAACACATGAAGAGAGTATAAAAAACAGAATTCTCATGGTAAGAATAATAAAGACATTGTGGGTTCTTTATGTGGCGGCGGCGGCCATCTTGTGACTGCAGAAGGCGCAAAATTTGAATATAAAGTATATAAACCGGTGATAAAAGCCTAGATTGCAGCGTTTAAAGTCACATCTGATTATATATTTGTGTCTTAATAATGCAGAGAACTGGACCGGAGTCTGGATTATGAACATGAATATAGTGCAGCCTTTATTACGGGACTCGGCTCCGACTCCACTTTTAACACACAAAATTCACCAGGAAATCGTCCCGAAAGAGGAGAAAAGTTGTGTTGGATTTACAGAGCGTTTTCACCCACTCTCTTTGAATTTGACGACATTATTAATTGTTTTATTTTGCACCGACTAGTTTCAATACTAAACTGTTAAAGTTCAACGTTCCGTGCGTCTGTTTGACTTCAGACTTCACCTTTAGCTTTTGTTTACTCTTGAGGTGGATCCAAAGCCCAAACTTAGACCGAACCTCGTGTTCATGCGTTTAAATCGTGTGTTTTGTGTTCGTCCTGTGTTTTTTTAAAAGGATTTGATATTGACAAAGGGGGCGTTTGGTCAGCGCCAACACCTCTGAGGCGGGCGGAGCTAAACACACAACAGATTAGAATCAAACAGAGACTTTGAGAAAACAGGAAACGGCACCAAAGAAGAGCTCCGTGAGGCGGGTTTGACCGACAGACGAAAGCTCCAAACAGAACCAAGACCGACAGACGAAAGCTCCAAACAGAACCAAGACCGACAGACGAAAGCTCCAAACAGAACCAAGACCGACAGACGAAAGCTCCAAACAGCTCCAAACAGAACCACGCCGAGACCTGACACATAAATCCCATAACCATGAACGAAGAAAGCTCCTAAAACACAAGAGAGAACCGCAGAGACCGACAGACAAAGCTGCAAACCGAAACGCGAGACCCGATCAAGCGAAAGCTCCCAAACGGGAAGCCAAGTACCGACAGACGAAAGCTCCAAACAGAACCGAAACGGAACCGACAGACGAAAGCTCCCAAACAGAACCGAAGACCGACAAGACGGAACTTAGCTCCAAAACAAACCAGACGACAGACGAAAGCATCCTAACAGAACCGAAGAGCGACAGCACGAAAGCTCCAAACAGAACCAAGACCGACAGACGAAAGCTCCAAACAGAACCGAGACCGACAGACGACGGAGGAAAGCTACCAAACAGAACTCAAGCACCGACAGACGAAAGCTCCATAAACAGGCACCGGAGACCGACAGACGGAAATGCTCCAAAACAGAAACCAGCGACCGACAGACGAAAGCTCCAAAAACAGAAACCGGAACCGACACAGTACGAAAGCTCCAAACAGAACCCTACAAACCGACAGACGAAAAAGCTCCAAACAGGAACCCAAGACCGACAGACAAACTCCAAACAGAAACCAACCGACAGACGAAGCTCCAAACAGACCAAAACAAAGAAGACCGACAACGAAGCTTCCAAACAGAACCAAGACCGACAGACGAAAGCTCCAAACAGAACGAGACCCACAGACGAAAGCTCCAAACAGAACCAAAACCGACAGACGAAAAGCTCCAAACAGAACCAAGACCGACAGACGAAAAGCCCAAAAGAACCAAGAAGCCCGACAGACGAAGTCCAGAACAGAACCAAGACCGGACAAACGAAAGCTCCAACCAGAACCAAGACCAAAGAGTTCTGAGAGCAAAACTAAACCAGACTGTTAAAACTGGATCTAATCCCAGTCTAATGATCTTAAAACTAAACCAGGACTCTTTGTGTATGTGGTCCTGATGCACTGGTCTAAACCAGTCCAAACCCGTCCAAAACCGGTCCAAAACCCCGTCCAAACCCGGTCTTAAAACCACTAGTCTGAACCCGGCTAAACATGGGGTTAAAACCCAGTCTGAACATGGTCTAAACCCGGTCTAAACACAGTCTAACACAATTTAAACACAGGTTTTACGCGGTCCAAAACACAGTCTGAACCCGCGTCTGAACCCGGTCTGAACCCGGTCTAAGCTCGGTCTGAAACCCGGTCTGACCCCGCCCGTCTAATCATGGTCTAAACACAGTCAAACACGCGTCGTAAACACGGTCTGAACCCGGTCTGAACCCGGTCTAAACCCGTCTCAACATGTCTAAACCCAGTCTAAACCACGGTCTAGAACCCGGTGTGAACCCATCTAAACCCGGTCTAAACCCGGTCTAAACATGTCGAAAACATGGTTCGAAACAACAGGTCTAAATCCCGCGTCTAAACCCTGTCTGAACCCAGCCTAAACACAGTCTAAACACAGTCAAACATGGCCTCTCTGAACCCAGTCTAAAACACGGTCTGGAACCCGGTCTAAACATGGTCTAAACCCAGTCAAACACGGTTCTGGAAACCCGGTGTGAAACCCAGTCTAAACCCGGTCTAAACCACTTCTAAACATGGTCGAAACATGGTCGAAAACTACGGTCTAACCCGGTCATAAAACCCTGTCTGAACCAGCCGCTAAAAACACAGTCTAACACAGTCTAACAATGGTCTGAACCCGGTCCTAAACCCGCCTAACCCGCGTCTAAACACAGCTCTAAAACAGTCTAAAACCCGGTCCGAACCCGGCCTAAACCCGAGTCTAACCCGGTCTTGTTTGCTGGTGGTTGAAACTTGTCTCTCTAAATGTAGCTGTATTGCTCTTTGGCTCGACACTTTCAGCCACTCGAGGCGTCAAACGTGGGTTTCAAAACGTTGGACTTTCTCTGCTGACTCACACCTCTGCGGGTCTCAGACTAGGAAACCAGTCAAGACCGGACCACGGACAAGGACCAGGATGGACCAGGATAGGGACCAGGACCGGAACCAAGGATTGGGACCAGGACTGGCCAAACGACCAGGGACCGGACCAGGATCGACCAGGGACCGACCAGGACCGGACCAGGACCGACCAAATCTGGACCAGGACCGTACCAGATCGACAGGACCGCGACCAGGATCGGACCAGGATCGGACAGGACTGCGACCAGACGACCAGACCGACCAGATCGGACAGGACCGGCACCAAAGGGACTGACCAGGGAACCGACCAGGATCGGATATGGGACCGGACCAGGATCGGACCAGATCGAACCATGACCGGGACCCATGGACCGGACCAGATCGACAGGACCGACGGATCAGAACGCCGAACAAAAACCAGTACATACTGGACAAATACTAACCAAAAGAAGGACCAAAGTGGAGTTACTCTCCAACACTGAGGTGATCAACCGAAACTCAGAACGTTGAGAGTGGATGAGTGTCTTGCTCAAGCACACAGACCAGCGTCTCAATGAAGGGACGGGGATTGAACCGCCCTCTTGACATTTCGTCTGTCACGGATTCTCCGTGGACGATAGATGAAGGCCAGAGCACCGCAACGTAAATCTGACACCAAAACCTGAACACGGACAAACGCCACACGCCACAGGACGGTTTTAGAGACGCAGAGAACATGTGTCCAGAAGAGACATGTGTCCAGAAGAGAGAGACATGTGTCCAGAGGAGACAAGAGCGTCCAGCGAGAGAGAGACACGTGTCCAGA